>JARFJB010000974.1:1950000-2125711 GCA_036346205.1 Vesta saturnalis
ACCTGATTGTTACGCCTAAGCCTTTTCAACAGAATTCAACATATTTCCATTACCATAGTGATATTAGTGTGACGCACTGGTATATATATATATATATATATATATATATATATATATATATATATATATATATATATATATATATATAGTGTGTGTTCAGGATGAAGGTGACAGAGGAGAAAATTTTTATTGTTGATTTTAGGACAAAAGTCATTCTTTATAAAAATCCTACTTGTCAAGAAAATGAGGTTACCATAGCAAAATCTTCAGTTCTAATGCAAAATAATTACGTTATTCATGAACGAAGTCAACGATATAAAAAAGTTAATGTTTGGTGTGGAAATTTTGATGATAGAATTATTCGCCCATTTTTTATCACCGAAAATTTAAATCAACAAATTTACATGCACGTTTTAGAGACAAATGTATTACCTTTTATGAACTCTTTGAGTTTATAAAAGAAATGCGGCGTAATATTGTCTGGCAGCATGATGGGTGTCCTGCTCCTTCCACACTTTTGGTATGGCAGTGGTTGACAAATCACTTCGGAGATAGATGGACAGGAAGATTTGGTCCTATTAATTTTCCTTCACGATCACTCGACCTGACACCAATGGACTTTTCCTTGTGGGGTCTTTTGAATGAAAAAGTATATTTCGAAGACTTGGCACATGATGAAGATATCCTCAAAGCACGAATACAAGCCGCGGTCAACGAAATAAATGTCCCAGCAACGATTCGGAAAGTTTATAGTGAATTTATTCATAGGATGGAGGAACGTGTAGAAGTTGGAGGGGGATATGTAGAATAATACGTGTTTACACAATTGTACTAATTATAAATATTGATTTTTATGGCTTGTTTAGCAACATGCTAATAGTAAATTCCGTATTAAAACATCGATCAGATAAAATCAAATTAAATTAAGATTATAAAGTGCCGTTTAAAATTTTGTACTTTATAAACATTATGTCAAAAATAATAAATAATGGTAGTTCTCTCTTTATATATTTTCATATTTCCTTAAAGTACAAAATTAGTAGTCAGGAATTCGGTCAATTAATTGTGGTTAACTGGTTGTAATTAAAACCGTCTAGGAGTAATCCTCATTATATTTAGATCAATATTTCGCTGCCCCTAATTTGGCGGCTTCATCAGGGTGAACTACAGGGGCAGCGAAATATTGGATAAATATAATGAAGATTACTCCTAAATGGTTTTAATTACAATCAGTTAATCACAATTAATTGACCGAATTCTTGATTACTAATTTTGTACTTTGTCTTAACTACAACGGTCATTGTATGAGGTGTCTTTGATTATATATATATATATATATATATATATATATATATATATATATATATATATATATATATATATACCAATATTGTATTGTGCGGATGACGTATTTTTGATAAAGTGTGACCATGGGTTTGCACGAAAAATTCTTTTTTTCATATAAATTTGTGTATGTTGCGCCACTGGAATTTTTGATACAGTGCATACAATGCGTAGCGTTTAAAATAATTATTTTTTGATTTTATATGGAAGTGTAGATGAAGAATATGTATGTATACTTTTATGTATGATACAATTCAATGGCATTGAAATTTACCGAATTTTACGGAAGAAGACTTCGCGTACGTGTGGGAGTTTCACAAAAAGTTAAATTTCGTTTACAATTTTATACTGAATAAGTATGAATATCGAATTTCTTTATTTTAAAGAGTTATTACGATTTCTTGTAAAAACTTCATTATGAAGTAGATAGACGATCCCGGATCTTGTGTTGGGCCCGTTTCATATTTTGTGCTCGGGAAAGACATGTGATATTGAACCTCTTCTGGGATTGGCTTGTTTATTTTAGCGGAATAGATATTGATAACATTTATCAAGATGGATGTCTGGACCTATATAAAGGCAAAATGACAAGGTTGAGTACTAAGAGTGAGTCTCAGTTAATGAACCTTTAGAAAGAGCCGTCGCTTGCGTGAGTTTATTTTGAAGGCATAACGGCGTATGCAAATTTATTTGGCAATATACAAGGTTCGATCTGTTATTTGAACAGAAACAACGTCGGTTAAATTGCTTTAATTTAACCGACTATTAGGATATTTTGGTGCTCAATAATTTCGGCTGTTTTCAGATTGCCGAGATTTAAAAAAAAAATAAAATTTTCAATTTTCGATTTTTCTTTTTATGCCGAAAACTGCAAAACGTTTTAAACTGAAACATTATTAAGGCACTTTTTTACGACAAATCCAAATCTGTTATCGAAAATTTCAAAGTATTTTTACATTTTTGAGTGAAACTTTGTTAGCAGATTACAACGATTTGTCATATGGTAGGATTCAACTTTCCTCAAAATATGAAAAAAAAAAACAGTTTTTGCGAAGAGTGCTTTGGAAAGAACATGCATTCTCTTGTTTAAAGAACATATTTTGATTAACTTTAAAAATATATTTATTTTTTAAAAGTTTATTATGCTTCATAGAAAAATTATCTTATGAAGAACAAAAGCAACAATCTGCTCAAAACTATTTTCTAACAAACACAATCTCAGACAAAAACTTTATGATTAAATTTAAAGTATTTTAAATTAAATAGTTAATCCTAATAATAATAGATAAAAACTAAACTGTGAATGTGTAATGGCGGACATTGTATCTCTCCAAATAAGTGAGATCCCCACGTTGGAGCTCGAAAGATGGGCTCCGTTTATACAAGGTGTATTTTAAGATCACCAACAAACGAAAACTGGAGATTCTCGGTTCCAAAATAAGAAAACAATTATTGTGAATGCGTTTCCGTAAATGCTTCCTATCCGAGATAGTGTTTAATAAAAAAAATTTTCGAAGGATTTTCAAGATTTCTCAAAAACTAGAAGGAAACTTTGCTAGAGTGGAGGTCGTGGGTTCAGGTCCCACTCGAGTTAATCTTTTACTGTATGTACTTTAAAAGTTAATTTTAAATAAAATACAATTAATGATTATTAAATTGAACTTCTGTTCGTTCACTAAACCAATTTCTATATATATATATATATATATATATATATATATATATATATATATATATATATATATATATATATATATATATATATATTTATCTATTACTATTGCATACAGCAAATAAAATTAACAATCAGTCACGTGTTGTCATGTGAGAAACCTTAGCGAATTGCGGGATCACATGGCATTCACAAAAAGTTGACTGTGATTCTTCATTCTGTGTATAATAATTATAATACATCGTAACTATGGAAGTACATACAGTTCAAGTTTGAATCGATTGTGACTTGCCTCCTCGATAGCTCAGACGGAAGAGCCCCACTCTAAGGTGGAGGTCGTGGGGTCAGGTCCCACTCGAGTTAATCTTTTACTGTATGTACTTTAAAAATTAATTTTAAATAAAATAAATTAATATATATATATATATATATATATATCACCAGTAAGTCTTACAAGAAAACCGATAGATCCGATTAGATAATCGTCTACTATCCCTGACCGAATATTGTCGCTAAATCTATATTGATGTGATCAAATTACAGTTGGATGTTAGTTTTCATTCAACCAGTTGTGAGAATTATTCTGGTTTATCATTTCATTTCCAGAAAAAAAAGTACTCGTCCTTGGACAAAAGGGTTTTGCATCTTATTCATTTTTATTCAAAAACCATTCAAAAAAATTCATCCGATGAGTATAGACGGAAGGCAACAGTGCATGTACATACTTTCTGTAGGTGAAAGGGATGTAAATTTTATTCACGTAAAACTTTAAACGCCTCGGTGTACGACACACCACATTCTAAACCTAACACTCGCGTGCTTATTGTGGGCTGTTCATAAACCCTATCTGAAACGTTTTCATCTAACTATTTGACACTTAAAAGGCAAATGTCAAATGTAAACCAATCTCTGATACGCTTTTTGGAATTCCTCATTTAATTTGATTTTCGGTCAATTCTGTCATCATTTGTGTTGATTTTAAAAACGGAGCGCTAATTCGCCAAAAATCAAGCATAATTTTACATTCAAAATGAAATGGTGTATCTAAAACCGTAATCCTTTTGCTAAAAAGTAGTGAGGTATATGGTTTTCTTTTGTTTTAAGCGGTGATTTGAACACATTCTACGTCACTGGATGGAGCCAACTATCTGAAATTTACCGGAATAATTGCAATTAGCATGTTTTTTTGTTTAATAAGTAATTGCGTTATTTCTTCCTAAAATAAAGCAATTAATTTTATTCTTGAATTGTGTCGTCTTTTGTATCAACGCAAATATTTCAAAAACTAAACGTGAATTCTAAAAAGTACCTGGTACGATTTTAATGTCCAACTTTAATGGAGTCTGAAATAGTAATATTTGCCAAAAAACCAGTGAGGCATACGCTTTTCTTTTGTTTTAAGTGGCGACTTCAACACATTTTACGCCACTGGATGGAACCAACTAACTGAAATTCAACGGAATAATTGCAATTAGTATACCAAATTTCAATTTATTTGATCAATATATATATATATATATATATATATATATATATATATATATATATATATATATATATATATATATATATATATATATATATATATATATATATATATATATATATATATATATAAGAAGTTATACAATTTGTAATGAGGAAAATATAGTATACGAATATAAACATCTGGTTTTTATACAACAAAACAGGCTTTATTGGGTTTGCACAATGATGTTGTATTCATAAAAGCATTGAGCTATGGCAGTAGCATGTTAAAAAGGTCAACACGATACATATTAGTGTGTACGTTCAGTTTCGTTAAAGATAAATAAGAAATTTCACATATAAATCAATATAATTAACCTATTAAACACATAACAGATATTGATTGCATGAAGTACAATAATGATAATGTGTAGAACATGTATAATAATTGGTGCAATGCATAAAAACTCTGCGAACTATAAAATGGGTTATGGTACGAAGATGTTATGTTGGTAGATCATAGACTAAGTGTTTAAAAAGTGCTTAAGAAGTAAAGTGCCTTAGAAACATATCTAAGAACATGAAGAACACATGTGCAATGTGAAATTAGCAATATAATCACAATTTGTGTACAAAAACTTACAAAATAAGTTAACATTAGGAAAGTATGAAAGTACAAAATTAGAAACTGTAGAGTACAGATAAACAGTGATTGTGTTAGATATATATATATATATATATATATATATATATATATATATATATATATATATATATATATATATATATATATATATATATATATATATATATATATATATATATATATATATATATATATATATATATATATATATATATATATAGGAATGTTAGCTAAACATTACAAGTGATATAAATGTTCAAAACGCAAAGTTAAATTAATTATATAAAGTTAGGTTAAGTACAAAATTTAAGAATTTTACAAGTTTATAGCTTATTTAAGACAATATAAGTTCAGAATATATTATAAAATCATATAATAACAGGTTTCCCTTATTTTTACAAAGAAATTAACATCAAATATGTAATTTAAATATAAATTTAGAAAAGTAGAGTTAAGTACCTAAAATTAAGGTATTAAAGTAGAAATTTTACTAAAACTATGTAAAATGTTTTGAAATGAGTGTATTCTTATACAGTTTTTTATGCAGAAGCTGAACATGTCATCAGTTTAGCTGTAAAATATAAAATTTGTTAGATATTTGTAATTTTAGGTATAAAATTCTCAAAAGCTAAATTCATGAAGCAAATTATAGCAGGTGAGGTGTCTATGCATAATTTTGCCCTGAGTCCAAAATAGTTATTAATGATACTAGTTCTATATGAACGTCATAATGAAACGCGTGTAAAGTTTATTTACACAAGTTTCATCACGAAGTTCATATCGATCGTGTATCATTCAAAATTTAATCTACGCCAGTCCAAATAGATTTTCTTTGCATAGATTCGATTTGTTTACAATATCAGAAACGTTTTTGTAAATAAAAATTCAAAATTATTAAGTGCCCATATTAATCGATGTTATAGTAACCGCGCTTGTTGATTGTTGCAATTTTTACTTTGACAACGTCATTATTTGCGTTCAATTTTGTGCTTTACGTGAGTTTCACGCACTGATGGACTGAATTTAACAAATTGTACAGACTTTATAATTAATGTTTACAATAAATAAATGTTGGTAAAGATTTTATAATGAAGTAAAAGTTGTAACTAACTTTCTTTTTGCCTGTTTTTTATTTTAAAATTTCCGTGTTATTATGAGTTCATAATGGCACTGCGTACTATTATGAAGGCCATAATGACACCCAAATCAAGATGATAAATATGTCATAATGACACTGGCGTAGATTAATGTATTTAAGCAAATCCGAATTAAATTTAAAAAGTTATGGCATAATTTATGTTTTAGTTAAATTATTTTTTTTGTTTAAACCAATCGAATACAAGGATCTTTTGTATGTAATGTTAAAAAAAATTGAAAGCTTTGGTATCCATGAGAAGTTATAAAAAGAATTTCTCCTGATTTCTCACGCTCTTATTCCTTTAATTTTCTTATGGCTAACAAGTCAGAGTGCTAATAGTGCATTTTTTAACATGAAGCCAGTAACATAGCTAGATGAAATGAAGTTTACATCCAATGTTAACAGGGAACAAGTTTAAGGTGACCATTTAATGGAAAATTCAACAACACACGTAAGTTTATTTTATTATCATAAATTCATAACCTAACAAATTGCATTAATTATTCTTTTAATGTCCTGTATTTATGTTTTTTTGAATTTGTGTATAATTGTTTTGCGACGACGTGTATCAATATCTGGATAGGTAATGAACAAGTAATCATAAATATCATAATTCTAATTTAAAGAAAATCAAAATTGCACATATTTTAGATAGGACGCAACACATGCGTATATTTTGCAAATTCCATAGAAGTCTGTTACACGTTAAAGCAAATAATTGCAAAGAACTATTAAATTTTATACATGAGCATTTCCTTGTGTGAAAATAATTTTTATGGTTTCACGTTAATATTTCAATTTAAAATTAACAGGTTAAATATACTTATTAAACTAATAAATAATTATCAAGTCAATTATACAGTGCAATATTGTATATATATATATATATATATATATATATATATATATATATATATATATATATATATATATATATATATATATATATATATATATATATATATATATATTCTACCAGTGCGTACCAGTGATTAGTGCTAGATGACCGATAATTGAAGTTTTCTCAATAAAATTCCCTTATTTTGTAATATGCAAAAAGGGTTTTGGTAAATAACTGCCTATGTTTGATTGATATATCCAGGTATGAAGTTTGGATGACACATCGAGAAGTTGTAAATTTTTGTTATTTAGGGGTGTCGTTTATCGGAAATGGTACGTAACAAATAACATTTCAGCGAGAAATCGAAAACTAACGGCATTGGCGACGATCAGTAACTTTTTAGAGCATTCAGCGGTATCATTTCATAAAATAGCTTTTTGAATCGGGTTCTGAATAAACAGAAAATCACCTTATTTGTAAAAGCGTAAAATCAAATAATCTTTTTCAGAAAAAAAATCAATTTATTAGTAAAATAAAAGGTTCATTGTTATTTTGAACAAGTTTTGTCTTATAGGCCATGGAAATTTGATTTTTATTTGATAAAAGCGTAAGTGTCAAAGTCATAATTATATGAGAAAATGCCAACATGTAGGCATTCGTTAGTTGAAAATAACGGCATTTTATTGAGAAAATTTTAATTATCGGTCATTTACCAACGGTACGCCACTGGTAGAATCTGTCTAATGAATATTTAATTTTACGTGATGCAACTTTTATCTGGCACAAAATTTTGTGATAAATCGATATTAAGAAAGTAAAGGCATATTATTGATAAAATGTTAATTATCGGTCATTTACCACTAATCGGTAGGCCACTACTAAAATCTATCTAGTGCAAATTAGTTTTACGTGATGCGCCAAGCTTTATCTGGAATAAAATTTTCTGAGAAATCGGTGTTACCAAAGTTTTGCTTATCGATCAAACCCTTTGGACAACACTGTATATATATATATATATATATATATATATATATATATATATATATATATATATATATATATATATCTATATATATATATATATATATATATATATATATATCAATATATATATATATATATATATATATATATATATATATATATATATATATATATATATATATGGTTTTTAATGAACGAACAGAAGTTCAATATAATAATAATTAACTATACTTATTTAAAATGAACTTTTAAAGTACATACTGTGATACTTCATTGTGTATAAAAATTATTGTGATATATCGTAACTAGGGAAGTACATACAGTTTAAGTTTGAATCGATTCTGAGTTGCCCCCCCGATAGCTCAGTTGGAAGAGCCCTACTCTAGTAAAGTGGAGGTCGTGAGTTCAAGTCCCACTCGAGCTGATCTTCTAGAGTATGTAATATAAAAGTTAATTTTAAATAAATGCAGTTAATGATTATATACTGTACTGATATATACCCCTACCTTAAATTTAACGTAATTCTAATTATATTTTAAAATTTTATATGTAGTTATTATGTTAATATTAATTTATTATCGGCTAAAGCTCTTAAATATAAAAATAAATTCATTCGGTAGAACAATAAGACTCATCAACAGGGGATAGGGATCTAAATTTAGAAGAAACTTTACTTTTAACATTGTAAAATAAATGATTATTACTTTGAATTATATTGCTTGTTTGAATACAATAATCATAGTTAATATGATTAAAGCACATTGAGATAATGTCCTATTATTTCTATCGTATCTAAATTGATTAAGTAAATTAAATTATAATTTTAATTCGCATTAATACCTGTGTTACACCCTGTACATAACAAAATTCTTTTAAAAGTATACGTGGGCATGCGCTGTGAATACGCAAACATATGATTCGACTAACTAAAATAAAATTCGACATACAAGTAAGTATAACCACGTTCGAATAAACAACAATTAATATAAACCATTTAAATTTTTAGGACAAATAACATTCCCTTTGGACATGCATACCTGTTGTTGCACATCATGATTATAACAAAGGATAGAAATTATGAACATAACAATAAAGTATCAATGTCAACAAAAAAGTACTCACATACAATGTCCTCCTTTTGTGGGTTACTGCTATTGAAGTTGGTTGAAGACAACAGCTCCTGCGAACTGCAATTCTGCTCCACGACAATCCAAATTTTCTTATATATGAACAGCTTATTCACTTAGGTAAGTTTCACTATTGTTATTAGAATCTTGACGAATCTTTATTTTTAGGCTCATCACTTCTTTTTAATTAACTTCAAAATAAATTTTGAAAAGCATGGATCGTTGAAGGTTGTTGTAAATTAAACACACTTTTGGCAAACAAGGTGTATAATGATAAAAGCACGAAGACAACACAATTAAATATCCATACCAACATTCACAATATTAATTTAAAAATGAACAAAGTCGAAACTGCGGAAATATTTTATAACTAATCGAAAACTTCCGATTTGAAATTTACAAAGGTAAACTAACCTTAATTTAATTATTTCTCGACAAAAGACTATCACTTGTTTTGTTAACACTTCCGATACTAAATCGCACTTTGTTAATTTACCGAAGTGACGTTGATTTGTTTTAAAAATTATTTTCAAAAAATTTGGCAACATATATATATATATATATATATATATATATATATATATATATATATATATATATGATTCACTAATTTAGATCAATAGATACTAATTGAGGTTGCAGTCAAAGTAGATAACGCCAGGAAAGTAAAACGCTTTGTTGCCTTGTTGAGCTTTCGGAATCAATATTATAAACGTGCCTAAGGTGGGTCATTAATTAATTACATATAATAAAATTTTTAACACATAACAAAAAACAAAACAAAACTAGTGGCGATGTTTTTTGTGTGTTAAAATTTTATTATATTATTTAATAACTCACGTTAGGCACTTTTTAACATTTATTAAATGCCAGCACATTTTTTCATGTTAATTTCTAGTTTGTCTTGATAAAGGAATATAGAATTCGAAATCTCGACTCCGCAACAAAGGGTTTTACTTTGCTGGCCTTATCTACTTTGACTGCAACCTCAATTTACATACAGTAGCATCTAAGCAAGTTGTTGCAAAAGATGAAAATTAAGAGAGTTTGTGAAGCTAAAGCACTTGTATTTATATGATTTTCGTCGACAACCAAATCATCGAATGTTTTCATTAGTTACGAAGAACATTTCCTGAATTCTTATTGGCTACTGTAATTTTTACATTACGATATTTCTTTAAACCTATAACTTTCGCCCCGTTTAACATTTCTTATATCTAAAAACATTTCCATAATCTACATAATTTTATCTATAATTTTAAACCAAACATGGACTAATTCCTACACTTAATAACTACGTTAATTTTTACCCTTATTTATTGAATTTACATTAATTCTATGAATTTTACAGGCCTGGAAATTACCTCTACATGAATAGGGATACTACTACACCCAAATATCCATCTTAAACATGCCTACGGCCAATTTTAGAGGAGAATTATTTAAATTCTACCAATACTCTTAAAACTAAAATTAACAAAATGGACATAAATATAAGGAATTATAACATAAAATTGAGGCTACCTCACTATTTTTGCCTCTAGTAATTTATTTTATATAAATTGTCTCAATTTAAAATACTTTATACAAAAATTCTTAAGCGAGGATATAACATAACCTCATTGTTTATATAATTTTAATGTTAAATTTCACACTTTTAACCACAATAACTGTTAATGTAGTGTTTAAACTTAATGTTCAAGTCACAAATTAATTTATTTGATCACTTTCGTAGGTTCATAGGTTCTCCTACGACTAGTGTCGGAATGTTGTCAATCACTAGTTTAAGGTCATAAATTGTTGATTACACACAATAATCCCAGAGCTGCTGCATGATTTAAGTTTTATAGTCACTCACTAATGTGCTTATTCTGTTTTTCATAATTTTTGCACTAATATGAGTTTAACGAACAAATACGAATGTTTTCACTCATCTTGCAACATTGATACCAGCCTAAATCTAGTTTTAACATTATTTCTTTCAACCACAACCTGTATCACATGTCGTTAGGGAATATTGTTTAATATAAACTTACAAAACTAAATGAAAACTTGAATTAACTCAAAACGATAACAAACATATCCTATACTTCTATGTACTGTGCTGTCGATTAAATTGTACTAACATTATTTAAATTATATTAAGAAATATTTTTCAAATATCTCAATGTTTATTAATCATTCTTATCTAGAATTATTTAATGAAATGTACCATTTCGTACTAACTAAAGTAAAACTTCACTATGCAAATTACATAGCTACTTTCACGTAATTTGAATCATCTCAATATATATATATATATATATATATATATATATATATATATATATATATATATATATATATATATATATATATTATCTACTTTTCTCTCAAGTGACCTCAAGAAGGCGCATACCTTAAAGGGTGACCTAAATTTGAAATTTGCGTGATGTGCTACTCTATGAAGTCAGCATCTTAGCTTAGACGTATAAGGTCCTTTAAGAATGGTGTAGCATCTTACAAATGGTTCTATACCATAAAGACGATATGAGTATCATAAAATAAAGTCTTTTTAGCGCCTATTATCTTGGATCTGATTTTTAAATCTAAGCCCCTTTTGGCAAAATTCAACATATTTCCATTATCATTTTATCTTAAAGGAGATCCAACATCTTTGGTCCAGTATTGTTTCCTCCCAATTTCTAAACCTTAGTTTGGGACATCTTCTTTGGACTCGTTTTCATCTCCTGCGGGATGAATGTCAAGGATGTTTAGCATATTTGATTCATAATCTTAGTCGCCCACCTTTTCTCTCACGTGACTTCATGCTGGGTGCGTATCTTAAAGCCGTATACCCTGAGTCTGCGTCTATTGCCCACTTAATGAACACAGCATCTTAGTTTTAGCACTTTGAGTGCACCCTATGTCCTTTTGGATTGGTTTTAACAGCTAGTACCAGAATAACGTTCTTGAAGCATAATTGTTCCAACATCTTAAAGATGGCTGGACATCTTAAAATAAGGTCCTTTTGGCATTCAGCCTCTTGAATACAGAATACAATTTTGTATTTAGGGTCCTTTAGCAGAATTTAACAATACTTGAATCTAGTTACAATCAATCAGAATCATCGTTGCATACGAGGACTGTTCAACAACTACGCGACTTGACAAAGGAAACTTAAGTTCGAACTAACAATGCATTTATTGTAGGTCGATGAATCCAAGTCCTCTAAATAGCAACTACCTCGGAATTAGACGAATATATCTTACCGCTAACTCATTTTTTTAAGGTTGGAAACAGATTTTAATTTCTGGGAATCAAATTTAGCGCATGGGGTGATTGAGGCACCAATTGAAATTCCAGTTCATAAATTTTAGCCATTGAAATCGCAAACTTGGTGGAACGTGCGTTATCCTTATGGTAACCCTAATGATGCAGTTTATCTTTATTTTTTCACTTTGGCGTACTGTCAAACACAGTCTAATCGACAGATCGCCCTGTACTGGCGTATTAACCTATTAAAAATGAGTCTTTAAAATGGTAACAAAGATTTCTCCGAATGCGCTGTCTCTATGTTAGGCCACGTAA
This sequence comes from Vesta saturnalis, assembly GCA_036346205.1. Taxonomy (NCBI): domain Eukaryota; kingdom Metazoa; phylum Arthropoda; class Insecta; order Coleoptera; family Lampyridae; genus Vesta; species Vesta saturnalis. The sequence continues at coordinate 1,962,790 of JARFJB010000974.1, forward strand.
TTACCGAACAATCATAGTAAAGTCCGTTATTCTGGATCTCGACGTTGGTTTCAACAATTTTAAATAAGGCTCCTTTGGAAGAATTAGTCCTAAATATCTGTTTGTACCAGCATCACTTTGATGGTTTGGTGTGAGTTAGAATATACACGTATTTTCATTGTAATAAACGTTTTCATTCTTTCATTTTGTTTTATCAAAATAATAATACAAGAAAAATTTAAGTATGATAACAATTTGAGTACACCTCGCCATAACATGCAAGCTTTGTTACGGTAACTACATATGTGTTAATAATTTACGTTACATGTCACTGCCTTTGTAAATAGGGAGAGTCTGGAACAGTGGCCATGCAGGTACAGTGACCACTTCCATACTATTTTGTTAATTATAAAGAATACGTGCTAGCATCTAGCTCACAATATATCAATCATATACTCAGTCTATTACGAGAGTTTCCTACTCGAATCTTATGCATGCGCTATTGACCGGAATTCACCAATTTTGAACGGGCTCCCAGACTCGCTCTAAATTACTGCGTGAATCAAATATTTTCTCCCGATGAAGAGCTCATACTTAGTGATTACTTTCAAACAATGGCAAAACTACACCATGGTATGAATCCCAAGTGTGCACGAAAGTTAGCGTACGACTTGGCGTTGCAAATGGAAAGAAACTACCTACTTCATGGAAAAAAATTTGACAGCTGGAAGATTATGGTTTAACAGTTTTAGAAACGGCAACGTGAGCTATCCATTAGAGTGGCAGAAGCTACATCTTTGGGAGAGCAATGGGGTTTAAAAACCAGTTGTGCAAAATTTTTAAGAACCCTAGGCAGATCTATGAAAATAGAATTTGAGTCCGGAGCACGTGTATAACGTAGATGAAACAGCCCTTACTACTGTACAGGATGCGGTAAAGTTTTGGCACGAAAAGGCCAAAAACAAGTTGGTAGTATAACTTCCAATGAAAGAGGAACATTAATTACAATGTGTGGCTGTATTAACGCAATTGGGAATAATGTACCACCACTTTTAATATTCCCAGGAAAAAAGATTACATGATAAAGAACGCACCATCTGAACTATTAAAGCGTCACCCACAGGTTGGATGACGGCCGAAATATTTAACCAATGGTTGCTTCATTTCATAAAGCACGCTAAACCAACTTCCGATTTACCAGTTCTATTGATCATGGATAACAACGAGACCCATATTTCGTTGAGTCTATAAAATTAGCCAAACAGAATAATGTAATACTATTGACGCTGCCACCGCATACCAGTCATAGGCTTCAGCCGCTAGACAAATGTTTGTATTCTCCATTGAAAATATTTTATAACGACGGTTGCCAAACGTGGTTGCTGAACAATGCAGGAATAGGAATTACAATTTACAACATAGCAGACATTTTAGGAGAATCTTATCCACGTGCTTTTACGCCTTCAAACTGCATTTCAGCGTTTCGGTCAACTGGAATTTATCCATTTCAGGATCAAATGTTTAGTGATGAAGATTTCATGGCAGCATCTATAACTTATATGGAACCAAATAAAACTGAGACAGATGAAGAGCATAGGCAGAAAATTAGTAATGTTAATAGTAACAACATACGGAATGGCCAAGAAAAAACGAGAAACAGTTGGTTGAGAATACGCCGTCGTCATCTGCATTTGTTCGAACTACAACTCCGGAAAAGCAATTTATCATTCCCACTGTTTTGAAACCATTTCCTACTGCAGTGCCAGCTCCAGCTAAAAGACGCCAACGAAAGAAGAAAACTGAAGTATTAACCAGCACACCGTTCTTCAGAGACTCGAAGAAGAAGGAAAATGAGAAAGTCCACTTTACAGAACGGCTTGTGGTTAAGAGAAAATTTGCAGAAGTTTGCAACAAAGAAAACTTTAAAGTATTATATTGGGCGCGTAACAGAAGTTTTAGAGGGTAGTCAGGAATTCAACATAACATTTTGAGACGTCATGGTAATAGTTTTAGATATCCTGATGTTCCTGATACAGTAATCTTACCACACGATGATATTGTACTTCATTTATCTCAACCTTTAACAGCATGCGGCACTAACAGAACCGCAAATCTTTATTCTTTTTCAATCAATTTGTCTGCATATAAGGTTAATTAGCTTTAAAAAATTAAAATAAGTTAGTGATTTAGTTTAATTTCTTTTGAGAAAATGTTTTAAGTATAAGTTTTTGTAAGAGAAATAAAATGTTACTTAGTGAATGTCTATTACGCAATTGCTTTCTTGTTTTTATTTTTTAGCGTAACAGTAGTGGCCACAGTACCATCCTCTAGCGACCACTGTACCAGCATTGATGGTACAGTGGCCAAATTAGATAATATGTTTGTATCCCTAAAATTTGTGGTATAATTTTACTTTTTGTATTTAACAGTATAAAGATCTAAAACAGTAACTATGGTATTACGCTCTAACGGTATCACAATCTACAACAACTATTTATTTTGATTATTATAAGTTTTTGTTATGAACGAATAAGTTCACTAATATAAGTAATTTGATTGTAATCTCATTATATTTAGAATTTACATCAGTTCTACATACATAAAGACAAAATTTACATCGATTGGGGCTTGAACCTTGATGGCGCAGTTGGTTAGCGCGGTACTCTAGCAAAGTACAGGTCGTAGGTTCAAATCCTACTCGAGGTAAACTTTTATTTATGTGTTTAATAAAATTAATAATAATATTTATTTATTTTGATGTTTTAAATATTTCAGTAAAAAGGTGCCACTGTTCCAGACTCTCCCTAAATGTTATAATTAGTTAATAAACTTAAAATTGAAAGTAATTTATTTTACTTCTTAGTGACTAGCAATTGCATTTTATTTATTTGACTCATTTGAGTATCGTAAATCGAATTTTTACGTGACTGAAGATGTAATCATAACTACCAATATGACAAATTTGAAATAACTTCTGAAATGTCAAATTGCCTTTAAAGGAATTGTTTTATCTTTATTCAATAACTTATAGCAATGGAAAAGACTAAGTGTATTTATAGATTTATTTTTCATGAACAACTTACATTACATACGTTAACACATACATCGTGTTTCTTAATGTTAACCTGTCGGACGCCGAAGTTGTTGGCGCTGTTGCCAACTCTCTTTTTTATATGTGACACCTCCCTCTTAATGAAAAGTATAATATTTGCAAAACAAAACGAACTCTATAATTAACAAGTACAAATTTATAAATCTAACCTATTTGGAGGTTTGGATGTCCTTCCAGATCTGGTTACATAATTCTTACTCTCTGGAATGACTTCCTGTTCCTCACTACTTATCTTATTATCTACATAGGGCGTATTCCAAAAATTGGTTCTAGTTTCTACCTTATTTAATAAGCAATCATCAGGATGACATCTCAGTTTAGGTGTCAAATGTGAATGTCTAATATCTACAGTATTCCGTCTTTTGAATCTACCTTCCTCATCCTTTAACACAAAAGATCGAGGTGTATTATGTTGTTTTACAATTTTTGCAGGTTGCCAAATTTTACCTTTTTTATACACTACATTTTTTCCCGGTGAAAATGTATATTTCCTTGACCTGGCAGATTTATCATAATAATATTTATTTCGATAATTCGATCTGGTTAATACTCTATTAAAATTCTTTATTACTAAAGGTTTCAATAACTGATCATTTATCGGCAATTTAGTTCGCGTTCGTCTAGAAAACAGTAATTGTGCAGGAGAAAAATCACTACCTAAAACTGGTGTGTTTCTGTATTCTAACAAAAAAAATTCTAATTCGACATTACTTTCAAAACTTTTTTTTAACATCCTTTTAGCAATGCCTACACCTCTTTCCGCTAAACCATTGCTTTGAGGATAGTACGGACTTGAAGTTATTACTTCAAATTTCCATTTATCACTAAATCTAAGAAATTCATACGAACCAAAAGGCATATTGTCAGCTATCAACTTTTTGGGAATACCGTGTACAGCAAAAATTACTTTCAGTGCTTTTATTATGTCATGAGCAGTTTTACTCTTTAACTTCACTAATTCCAACCACTTTGAATAATAATCAACCAACACTAGGTATGATTCAGTTGCATACTCTAAAATGTCACATGCCACTTTTCAAAGGGTAAATTTGGACAATCTTGAATTATCATTGGTTCTTTAATGTTCTTATTCCTAAATTTTCACAGATTCTACATTTACTCACAAACATTTCTATATCTGAATCGATATTGATCCAATAAAATAGTGACCTTGCTCGACTTTTTGTCTTACTAATACCAAAATGAGTTTCATGTATATTTTTAAGAATTTCAATTTTCAAACTTGACGGAATTATTATTCTATTATTAAAATATAATATTTCATTATCTACAAAAATTTCACTACTTTTACTGAAAAAAAATACTACATCATTTTTAACTTTTGATTTTGACTTAGGCCAACCTTCCAAACATAGTCTTTTCAATTCTCTCAACATAGGATCTTTATTAGTTTCTGTTATAATTTTGATTTTTAAATCATTACTTATAAAAATAGTGTGTACTGTTTCATTTAAACATTCATCCGTAGTACTCTGATCTGCTTGTGAACAAGCCCTACTTAATGCATCTGCAATAAACATTAACTTACCACGCAACAGATATGTCGAACTTACACAATTTTAATTTAATTCTTTGTAATCTTCCAGAAGGTATCTTATTTAGATCTTTTTTCATTATACTTACTAAAGGTAAGTGATCTGTATGTATTAATGCTTTACGTCCATAAATGTAATGATAAAATTTGTTACAAGCAAACAAGATAGCTAGAAACTCTTTTTCAATCTGACTATAATTTATTTCACAATTATTTAAACTTTTGGAAGCAAAACAAACTGGTTTACCTTCTTGTAATAAGGCACAACCTATCCCATTCTTACTAGCATCTGTTTGAATCGTTATTTCTTTAACCCTATCAAAATTTTGTAACACAGGCGATTGTGTTATTATTTGTTTCAAAGTATTTATACTTTTTGTATGCACATCCAACCAGACAAATTCTATATTTTTCTTTAATAATTCTCGTAATGGTGATGAAATTTCCGATAAATTTGGTATAAAACCTCGCATGTAGTTAATTAAACCTAAAAATCTCTGCAATTCAACTTTATTTTTTGGAATGTCATATTTCTCTATCGCTTTAATACGATCTGCATCCGGTTTAATTGTACCATTACTAAATATATGACCTAAATAATTCACTTGTTCAACTCTACATTGAAATTTTGCTTCATTAAATTTAATATTATTTTCTTTTGCTCTATTCAAAACTTTTTTTAAAATTCTATCATGCTCTTCAATAGTTTCTGCAAATATAAGCAAATCATCTAAATAAATTAACACATTATCAATATCACCAAACATTTTCTCATTATACCTCTGAAACACTTCAGCAGATATGTTCAAACCAAAAGGCAGCCTTTTAAAACAATAAGTACCAAACATGGTGCTAAAAGTACATAATTTTTGACTATCACTGTCTAATTCAATTTGCCAAAATCCATCCTTTAGATCTACAACTGAAAAAAAATTAGCTTGATTTAATTTAGAAGTCAAATCATTTAAAGTAGGAATACTGTGATATTCCTTTAAAATAGCTTCATTCAGCATTTGAGGATTCAAAGTCTTAGATTGCCATTTGATTTTTCAACTATAACAAGTCGATTTACCCATTCTGTAGGTTCATCAATTTTTTTAACAATATTTGCAACTACTAGTCTATCTAACTCAGCTTTTACCTTCTTTTGAAGATTTAATGGAATTCGATAAGGTGACTGACTAAAAGGTACAGCATTCTGTTTTAATTTAATGCTGTATTTCTGTGGAAAACAACCTATTCCTCTAAATACCTCTACAAATTCATTAAAAATATCAGTCTTATACTTAGACTGTACTGCATCTATTTTATTTCTTGTTACTAATCTTAACTTTTTAATAGTATTTATCCCTAAAATAGGAATCGTATCTGTTTTTGTAACTATAAATATTTCTTTATGAACATTTATCCCCACTTTTATGTCCAACAAAATTTCTCCCATTGTCTCTATACTGTGACCTCCATAAGCTTCTAATTTTACAACAGTCTTATTTAACATATACTCTTTTAAATTACTTTGTTCTATTTGTTTAAAATATTCAATCGGCAAAATATTAACATCAGAACCAGTATCAATTTTAAATTTAAACATACAATTTTCTATGTTTATCAATTCTAACCAGGCATTTACATTATTAATTGAGTCACAAAAATATTCAGCGTTATCATTTAAGTTAACTAGTTGGTTAACATTTGCCCTACAAACATTGGCAAAATGATTATACCTTTTACATTTAGTACACTGTTTACCAACAGCCGGACAATTACTTTTATGTGAATAACCACATCTGTTACATTTACCAATTCTATCACTTCTGTTATTAAAATGATTTACGAAGGTGTTACCTCTGCCTCTTCTGTTCATCTGTCGTGAGGGCTGATGTCTTCCTTCAGCAGCTACTTCTTTTTTATTTGGATTATCATTTACTTTTTCTTGCGATTTCGTTCCTTTTATAACGCTCACCTCTTGACCATGTATTTCTCTTGTATGTTTCCTGGTTATTTGTGCCACTCGGAATGCTTCAATTGCCTTATCTATTTCAATTGTTCCCATTTTAATTATACGATCTTGAGTATCCCTGTCATTGCTATATAGCACTAGCTTATCCCGTACCATTTCTTCAGAGCTCTTGAATTCACAATCTTTCACAAGCATCTTGACTTCCAACAAAAAGTTGTCAAATGTTTCCTTCTTCTTCTTCTTTAGGTGCCTTCTTCATTACTGAAGGTTGGCGACAATATCTTCAAACTCTTCTCTATTTGTTGCCGTTCTCAATAGGGTGTGTGTCCAGTCCTGTCCATTCTCTTACATTTTTAGCCATGAACATTTTCTTCTGCCAGGGCCCTTCTGCCCTCTATTCTTCCTTCCATGAGCAATCTCAAAATTGATATTTTTTCCTCTGTATATGTGTCCCAGATAACTTGTTTTGCGTCGTTTCACATGTTGTATTAGTTCTCTGTCTGCTCATCATTCTGATGACATTCTCATTTGTCATTCGTCTTGTCCATGGAATCTTTAGAAGTCTACGGAAAACCCACATTTCAAATGCTTCTAATCGCTGCATTATTCTCTTTCGCATTGTCCAGGATTCCATTCCATATAGTAGAATAGAATATATGTATGTTTTCACGAAACGGTATCAGTATCTAGTGACAATGTGGAATTTGTTAATAGTTTTTCATTCTTATGAACGTGGCTCTTGCATTTTCAATTCGTGTTCGAATTTCCACGTCAGGATCTAGGTTATGGGTTATCCAAGATCCAAGGTATCTGAATTTTCTCACCTCTTGAATTTGAGTATCATGTAATCGTATATTGGCTCGTAGATTTGGGGTTCTGCTGATAACCATTACCTTTGTTTTTGATGTATTTATTTTTAAGCCATATTGATCTCCTGAGTCCTTATTTATTGAATTTACATTAATTCTATGAATTTTACAGGCCTGGAAATTACCTCTACATGAATAGGGATACTACTACACCCAAATATCCATCTTAAACATGCCTACGGCCAATTTTGAGGAAAATTATTTAAATTCTACCAATACTCTTAAAACTAAAATTAACAAAAATGGACATAAATATAAGGAATTATAAAAAAATTGAGGCTACCTTACTATTTTTGCCTCTAGTAATTTATTTTATATAAATTGTCTCAATTTAAAATACTTTTAAAAAATTTTAAGGAGGATATAACATAACCTCATTTGTTTATATAATTTTAATGTTAAATTTCACACTTTTAACCACAATAACTGTTAATGTAAGTGTTTAAACTTAATGTTCAAGTCACAAATTAATTTATTTGACCACTTTCGTAGGTTCATAGGTTCTCCTACGACTAGTGTCGGAATGTTGTCAATCACTAGTTTAAGGTCATAAATTGTTGATTACACAAATAATCCCAGAGCTGCTGCATGATTTAAGTTTTATAGTCACTCACTAATGTGCTTATTCTGTTTTTTCATAATTTTGCACTAATATGAGTTTAACGAACAAATACGAATGTTTTCACTCATCTTGCAACATTGATACCAGCCTAAATCTAGTTTTAACATTATTTCCTTTCAACCACAACCTGTATCACATGTCGTTAGGGAATATTGTTTAATATAAACTTACAAAACTAAATGAAAACTTGAATTAACTCAAAACGATAACAAACATATCCTATACTTCTAAACTGTGCTGTCGATTAAATTGTACTAACATTATTTAAATTATATTAAGAAATATTTTTCAAAATCTCAATGTTTATTAATCATTCTTATCTAGAATTATTTAATGAAATGTACCATTTCGTACTAACTAAAGTAAAACTTCACTATGCAAATTACATAGCTACTTTCACGTAATTTGAATCATCTCAATATATATATATATATATATATATATATATATATATATATATATATATATATATATATATATTTTTTCCCACCACCTTTTCTCTCAAGTGACCTCAAGAAGGGCGCATACCTTAAAGGGTGACCTAAATTTGAAATTTGCGTTATTGTGCTACTCTATGAAGTCAGCATCTTAGCTTAGACGTATAAGGTCCTTTAAGAAATTGGTGTAGCATCTTAAAATGGTTCTATACCATAAAGACGATATGAGTATCATAAAATAAAGTCTTTTTAGCGCCTATTATCTTGGATCTGATTTTTAAATCTAAGCCCCTTTGGCAAAATTCAACATATTTCCATTATCATTTTATCTTAAAGGAGATCCAACATCTTTGGTCCAGTATTGTTTCCTCCCAATTTCTAAACCTTAGTTTGGGACATCTTCTTTGGACTCGTTTTCATCTCCTGCGGGATGAATGTCAAGGATGTTTAATATTTGATTCATAATCTTAGTCGCCCAATTTTTCTCACGTGACTTCATGCTGGGTGCGTATCTTAAAGCCGTATCCCTGAGTCTGCGTCTATTGCCCCACTTAATGAACACAGCATCTTAGTTTTAGCACTTTGAGTGCATTATGTCCTTTTGGATTGGTTTTAACAGCTAGTACCAGAATAACGTTCTTGAAGCATAATTGTTCCAACATCTTAAAGATGGCTGGACATCTTAAAATAAGGTCCTTTTGGCATTCAGCCTCTTGAATACAGAATACAATTTTTGTATTTAGGGTCCTTTTAGAATTTAAAATACTTGAATCTAGTTACAATCAATCAGAATCATCGTTGCATACGAGGACTGTTCAACAACTACGCGACTTGACAAAGGAAACTTAAGTTCCGAACTAACAATGCATTTATTGTAGGTCGATGAATCCAAGTCCTCTAAAATAAACTACCTCGGAATTAGACGAATATATCTTACCGCTAACTCATTTTTTTTAAGGTTGGAAACAGATTTTAATTTCTGGGAATCAAATTTAGCGCATGGGGTGAGGAAACCAATTGAAATTCCAGTTCATAAATTTTAGCCATTGAAATCGCAAACTTGGTGGAACGTGCGTTATCCTTATGGTAACCCTAATGATGCAGTTTATCTTTATTTTTTTCACTTTGGCGTACTGTCAAACACAGTCTAATCGACAGATCGCCCTGTACTGGCGTAAACCTATTAAAAAATGAGTCTTTAAAATGGTAACAAAGATTTCTCCGAATGCGCGCTGTCTCTATGTTAGGCCACGTAATTACCGAACAATCATAGTAAAGTCCGTTATTCTGGATCTCGACGTTGGTTTCAACAATTTTAAATAAGGCTCCTTTGGAAGAATTAGTCCTAAATATCTGTTTGTACCAGCATCACTTTGATGGTTTGGTGTGAGTTAGAATATACACGTATTTTCATTGTAATAAACGTTTTTCATTCTTTCATTTTGTTTTATCAAAATAATAATACAAGAAAAATTTAAGTATGATAACAATTTGAGTACACCCGCCATAACATGCAAGCTTTGTTACGGTAACTACATATGTGTTAATAATTTACGTTAATGTCACTGCCTTTGTAAATAGGGAGAGCAAATGGCCAGGGTACAGTGACCACTTCCATACTATTTTGTTAATTATAAAGAATACGTGCTAGCATCTAGCTCACAATATATCAATCATATACTCAGTCTATTACGAGAGTTTCCCCTTTACTCGAATTCCTTAAATTTTGAATGCCGCTTAAATTACCGGAATTCAAAATTTTTGAAAGGGCTCCCAGGAACTTTCCTCAAAATTACCCTGGTTGAATCCCAAAATTTTCCCCGAAAGAGCTAACTTGGCTTTCAAAAATGGAAAAAACACCATTATGGAAAAAATTTGCACGGAAAGTTAGGTTTAACGTTTTGGGCCGGGTTCCAAATGGAAAGAAACTACCTCTTTCAATGGGGAAAAAAATTTGAAAAAGCCCTGGAAGATTATGGTTTAAATTTTAGGGAAACGGAAACGTGAGCACCCTTAATGGCAGGAAGTAAATTTTGGGAGAAAAGGGGAAAAACCAAGTTGGTGAAAATTTTAAGAAAAGGAAATTAATTAAAAATTAAGAATTTGGGAAAGTCCACCACTTTTAATAACCCGGAAAAGATTTGAAAAAAGCCCTTAACTATTAAAGCCGGTAAAGGTTTTGGAGAAAGGCCAAAAAACCAATTGGTTGTTAATTTCCAATAAAGAGGAAACCAATTAATTTACCAAGTTCTTATTAACCAATTGGGAAAAAGGAACCCCATTTTAATAAATTCCCAAAAAAAATTAATATAAAGAACGCCCACGGAACCATTAAAGGCTTCACCCAACAAAGGTTTGGATTCCCGAAAATATTTTAAACCAAGGTTGCCAAATTTCTAAAAGCAGGAAAAATTCCAATTTACCATTCAGACATTTGGAAACAACGGACCCCAAATATTTCGGTTTGGTCAATAAAATTTACCAAACAGGAATAAATGTTTATATTGAAGCTGGCCAGCATCCATCATAGGCCTTAAACCCTAGACAAATGGACTCCAGAAAATTATTTTAATAAACAACCGGTTGGCCAAAAAACGGGTTGGTTGAGGAATAGGAATTCAATTTTTCAACTACAACCCGGAAAGAATTTTATTCCCACTGTTTTAAACCCTTTCCAAACTGCATTTCCAGCCCGTTTGGCCAACGGGAAAATTTATTCCAAATTTTCAGGATCAAAAGAAGGAAATGAAAAGATTTCAGGCGGCTTTTTAAAAAATTTGGAACCAAAAAAACTTTAAAGATTAAGGCTAACAGAAAATTTTAAGGTTAATAGGAACAACATAACAATTTGGCCAAGGAAAAAGAGAAACCGTTGGTTTGAAAGAATTTACCCCGTGTATTTCTTCATTTTTCAACCTTTAACAACTCCGGAAAAGCCCAAATTTTATTCCCTTTTTAAACCAATTTTCTGCATTAAAGGTTAAAGCTTTAAAAAAAAAAGAAAGAAGAAAAATGAAGTTTAATTTTTAAAGAAAAAGTTCTTAAGAAGCTTTCGAAGGAAGGAAAATGGAAAGTCCACCTTTACGAACGGCTTGTGGTTAAGGGAAAATTTAGAAGTTTGAACCCAAAAGGGAAAACTTTTTAAAAGTATTAAAATTCCGTAACAGGAAGTTTTAAGGGTATCAAATTCAACAAACATTTTTTGGATTATTAATAAGTTTTTGTTATTGAACGAATAAGTTCTTAAAAAGTAATTTATTGTAATTCATTTATTTAAATTTAACACATTCCATAACAAAAGCAAAATTTTAATTCTTTTAACCTTTGGCGCATTGGTTAAAGGCTTTAAAATTAAAATAAGGTGTTTAGGTTTAAATTTCCTTTTGAGGAAAATTTTTAATTTAAGTTTTTAAAAAATAAAATTTTATTTAATTTGAATGTTTTAAATTTTCGAAAATTGCCCTTTCCGTTTTTTATTTTTTAAACTTAAAATTGGAAAGTAATTTAACCCTTGTACCAGCAATTGATTTTAATTTGGCCAAAAGATAAATGTTTTTATCCCTAAAATTTGTTATAATTTTACTTTTGTAATTTAAATTAAAATTCCTTTAAAAAGGAATTGGTTTTACCTTTTCTAACTTATACAATTAAAAACTAATTTATTTTGATTTATTTTATAAAATTTTGTTAAACAATAAGTTTTCTTAATTAAGTAAATTTGTTTGTTAATCTTTTTATATTTGAATTTTAATAAAGTTTACAAAACAAAAGAACCAAAATTTACAAATTTATTCTTAACCTTATTTGGGAGGTTTTGGGGTCCTTCAAAGAATCTGGTTCAAATTCCTTACTCGGGAAACTTTTTTTATTTTTAATTAAAATTAAAAATTTTTTATTTTATTTTTTAAAATTTCAGGTAAAAGGTGCCAAATGTTCCAATTCCCTAAATTGTTTTTAATTATTTAATTTAAACAAAAATTGAAAGGGTAATTTTTTTACTTTTTGCAATTGCCAAATTTTATTTTTTTTAACCTCATTTTTTCCCGGTAAAATGAATTTTTTGACCTGGAAGATTTAATCATAATAAATTTATTTCAAATTTGAAATAACTTCTAAATTAAAATTCCTTTTTAAAAGGAATTGTTTTATCCTTTATTCCCAAAAACTTAATTGGCAAGGGAAAAACTAAAAGGTGTTTTTGTTTATTTTCAAAAAATTTAATTACATTACTTTAAAACTTTTAACATCCTTTTTCAATGCCTAACCTTTTCCGGAAACCCAATTGTTTGGGTGTTCCAACTTTTTTATTATTAAATTTCCCTTTAATAAAATTAAAAATTTCAAAACCAAAAGGCCATAATTTCAAGTACAAATTTTTAAATCCTTAACCTTATTTAGGTTTTATTTTCAGACGGTTTTACTTTAATTCCTTAATTCCAACCACTTTGTTTCCCCACTATTATTCTTATTTAAATTACATAAAGGGGTAAATTTCCAAAATTGGTTCTTTAATTTCTTACCTTAAATTTTTCACAGGATTCTCATTTATTCAAAAATTTCTAATATCTAACCATATTGTCCTTTAAAATTACCTTTTCCTTTTTCCTTTAAACCAAAAGATTTCATGTATTATTTTGTTTCAATTTTTCAAATTGCCAAATTTTACCTTTTTTATAAACAACTACAAAATTTTTCCCTTTTGAAAAAATTAATATTTTTCCTTTTGAACCTTGGCCAATTTTCCAAAATAATTTTTAATTTCCAAATTGGATCTTTAATTATTTCTTTAAAATTTTTATTTTTAAATTTCAAAATAACTGTTTCATTTAAACCAATTTAGTTCGCGTTGTTAAAAACCCTAATTTGCAGGAAAAAATTAACTTACCAAAACGGTTGTTTCCTTAAATTTTAAAAAATTCTTTAATTTCCGAAATTTATTTAAAACTTTTTTTAACTTCCTTTTAAATGCCTTTACCCTTTTGTAAAATTTGTTTAAAGGATAGTAGGAAACTTTTTAATTACTTAAATTTCCAATTTATTTAAATTTTAAGAAAACAAACGGAACCCAAAAGGCAAATATTTCACTACAACTTTTGGGAATCCGTTACAAGCAAAAATTTTTTCAGGCTTTTTATTATTTGTTTCAAAGATTTTACTTTTTAATTCACTAACCAACCACTTTAATAATTCCCAAATGGTATGAAATTTCCGTTTTGGTATTAAAATTCCATGATTTTAAATAAAATTTGGCAATTTAATTTATTTTTTTAATGTTCTTATTTCCTAAATTTTTCACGATTCCTTTAATTTACCTTACAAAATTTCCTAAATAATTCCTTGAATCCAATTGAAATTTCCAATTAAAAATATTATTTTTTTTGCTTCTAATTCCAAAATTTATTTAAATTGTATATTTTAAAATTTCTTTCAAATTAAGGAAATTATTCTAAATAAAATTAAATTTCAATTATCACCAAAATTTTCCTTTACCTTGAAACACTTACAATATTTAAACCGAATTTTAAACTTCCAAACATAGTCTAAAACATAAATTTTATTTCCTGTTAATTCTTTTAAAATCCATTTTAATTAAATAAAAAAATTAGTTATTTAATTTAAAATCAAATCTTTAAAAAATACTGTGATTTCCTTTAAACCATTAACTTTAATTAAACAAAGTTTAATTCCATTTATTTTTAAAAAAATAATTTAAATTCTGTAACTTTTTTAAAATTTTTTAATACTGTTATCAATGCTTTTATTCTTTAAATTTAATGGAATTCATAATACACAAAATACCTTCTTTTTAATTTTTTATTTTTAAAACAATATTTTAAAATTTACAAATTCTTAACAATTATTTTCTTAACGACCATCTAATTTTTTCTTGTTAAATCTTAATTTTTTTAAAGTATTTATCCCAAAATGGAATGTATCTTTTTTGTCAAAATTTTCATAACATTTATATTTTTTCCAACAAAATTTCTCCCATTGTTTATATTCCCATAATTTTCCTCTTATTTAACAATTATCTTTTTAAATTATTTTCTTTTTTTAAAATTTCAATCGGAAAATTTAAATAAAAGTATAATTTTAAATTTAAACAACAATTTTTCTATGTTTATCAATTTAAACCTTTACATTATTAATTATACAAAATATTGCTTATCATTTAAAATTCATTTTAAATTTGTAAAACATTCAAAATATTATATTTTAAATCATGTTTAAAACCAAATTATTTTTTAATAAAATTTTCATTTAAATTTATCATTTGATTAAAATATTTAAATTTATCTGCCTTTTTTATTGTCTAACTGATTCTTTTAACTTCTTCTTTTTTATTTATTATCATTTATTTTCTTGGATTTTTCCTTTTATAATATTTAAGTATTTCTCTTGTTGTTTTTTATTTTGCCAAACTTAATTTTTTATTTCAAGATTTTAATTATAAATCTTTACCCTGTCATTCTATATAATGTTATATAATTTCTTGGTTTGAATTAAATTTTACAAATTTGATTTAACAAAAATTTCAAATGTTTCCTTTTTTCTTCTTTATTTTTCTTAAATTACAAATCTTAAACCTTTTATTTTTTTTAATATTTTCCATTGTATTTTTACTTTTTAAAAATTTTTCTTCTATTTGTTTTTTTTATACAAAAAATTATTTTTTTTTCCTTTATATTGTAATAATTTTTTCTTTTCAATGGATTATTTTTTTATATTTATAATTCTCATTTGTCATTGTTTTATAATTTTAAATCAAAAAAATTTCAAATTTTTAATTGCATTTTTCTTTGATTTAACCATTATATAGTAAATAAATATATTATGTTTTTAAAACTATAAATTATGACAATTAATTTTTAATAGTTTTTTATTTCTTATGAATTTTTTATTTTAATTCTGTTAATTTATCAATCTGGTTATTTATAAAATCCAAATATCTGAATTTTTTATCTTAATTTAGATCATTAACTTATTCTTGATTTGGGTTTGCTATAACCATTACCTTTGTTTTTATTATTTATTTTTAACCAATATTTCTTATCCCAATTTCTTAATAATTGTTGTTTCTTATTCAAGATAATTCATCCTTTTATTAATTTTGATTTACTTTGATTAAATTCAATTTTTCAATGTTCTGGAATACAATTCAAAGATTTAAATAAAAAATGGGTCAAGCCCTTCTTATTCTTTTATTTTTCTTAAAGTTAAAGGTTTTGAACAAACACAACCATTTTGTTCCCAATATTTTTTATCAATTTAACATCTTCTTGATCTGGCCCTTTCTTGTAATAATTGTATCAATTTTGTGTGTTTTATGATCAAAGGTTTTCATAATTGAAACAATTATTTTTCTTTGGTCTCTCATTTTAACGTCTGTTAATGAAAATCTTTGTTCCAACCATTTAAATAATTCTCATGATTTATTTTTTCGCATTTGGTAATAGGTTATGTTTTTCACAATTTTCAAAGTATCTATTAAATAATATTGAACAGAGTTTTTTCTCATTTTTTTTGGTATTTTAATTTACAACCATCTTAATTCCTGAACATAAATTTTATTAATCAGGTTGGAAATTTGGTATTTTCTGATCAAATAATTTCAATTTCTTGTATATGTTTTTGGTCCCATTTTTTTTAGCTGATTTTTTGAATTCACTTCTGATGTTAGTATGTTTAATAGTTTATCGTGTTGTTTTAATTATTTAATTTGTGCAATATTCTATATTCTTCTGCATATTCTTGACCATTCATTTTTTTTCTTCTTGCTGAATTATTTCATTGTCTTCTTTGGGGAACCTTCAGCTTTCCTTCTTTTCCTGTGATCTTTATTTTTTGTATATTAAACGTTGTTTTTTGAATTCTTCAGTTCTTGCATCTTCATTCATACTTTTCTTTGATTCATTATTTGTATGGTTCTTTATTTCTTTTATTTTCTGTTTTGTATTCTTATACTTTTCTTTTCCATTGATCTAAAATTTCGTTATTCATTTTTTCTTTGTATTAATTTTTCGAACTTTTTTTTGCATCGTTCAAGTGTGTTTAATTTTATGATTCTTTAATTGATTGTTCCTGTTGCCTTTGTTTTTTAATTTCTTTATTTAGTTGTTCTGAATTTCTTGAAATTAATCTTTTTTTAAATTTTTTTTTGGTTATGATGTTTGATTTTCCAATTTTATAAATTTCCTTTAATTTATGGTTGATCCAATTGGCTCTATAATTTTCCCTTTTACCATTTAATTTATCAATTAAAATATAATCGATTTGGTTTCTAATAATATTGGATTTTATCTCCATTCCCAAGTTATAATCTTCGTTTCGGAATTTAAAAAGTATTTATGAAATTTCTTCTTAGAATTCTACTAAAGATTCGGTCGTTTCTTTCATAACCCAAGTCTGATATTTTTTCCCTCTTTCTTACTTTATTCAAATCTATAATAATTTGATTTCTTCTTTTTAATTTTAACAACTTCTGATTTCTGAAAATTTATGGATTTCGTTTTCATCCCGATGTACGTATACCTGTTGTATTAATATCTTTGTTCTTTTAGTTGTAATAATGCGTATCTGACAGGGTTTTGTTTTTAAATTTGTTTTCTTCTTGTTTCTATTATAAAATAGGTATCTAAATGCAGCACATTTTTCTTTGGGTTGCAATAAACCGAAACATGTCTAACACTTTCTCAATGTCTTTTCTTTTTAAAATTCAAATGTTTAAAATTTCCACTGTTCTTCCCTTTAAATTTAACAAAATTACTTGCCTCTCATTTGTTCTTTGTTCTCCGGATGCTGACATATAAATCTTTTGGATTAAATTTGGCCCAATTTTCTGTATTTATAATTTTAACAAGAAGGTGTTTTAAAATTTGCCATCTTTTCAATTAAGGGACATTCACCCGTGTTCTAACCCAAAATTAATTAATTTTTATTGTTATCGTATCCTTCAAACTGGATGTTTTATCTTTTTCAATAATTAAGCAATAAAAAAAAGTGTATTTATAGATTTTTTTCATAACAATTACATTACAGTTAACACATACATCGTTTTTCTTAATGCTAATGTCGGACGCCGAAGTTTTGGCGCTGTTGCCAATTTTTTTATATGTGACAAATTATTAATCTGTTTTAAACTTTCCCATAAAATTTTATTATAATTGTTATAAATGAAAGTTCATGAAGTTAAAAGCGACATGATTTCAATAGAATCTATGAACTAAATTATAGTGACAGAAGTGGTTACATTAAACATAAAATTGCTAATATAACTTTCTGCTAAGTTTTATGGTTTCCATGGGCTTTAAATGTCAGCAGATCGCCACCTGTCGATTAGAATACTGGTAACAGTAAAGCAAGTTAAAATAACCTTAACATAATGAATACCTTGTAACATTAAATTAAAAATATGAATATTTATAACATTTATGAAATCATTAACATATTTCTAAAGTCAGTTTACAATTAATAAAATAAAAGTTACAGAAACAAGATTATTAAGATTAATAACATTATAAATAATTAAATGCACCAAAAATATTTACATTTATTTATTTACGTTGCTTTCAAAATAATTAAACTCATAAGCAAAATTATCTTGTATTCCACAATATTTGGTTTTATTACTGAATTATTTGTGCCCAGTAGTGATTATTTCCTTCCCTGCTGAATTTTGATTCATTAGTCCATAAATCTTATGAAGAATACTTGAATCTTTTTACATGAACTTGCCAAAGTCGACTCGTGTTGCCTCTTCACCAAGACGTAATCCGTGCACTGTTATCAGGAAAAAACATTTTTTTATTGTTTTAATATTGAAATACCCAAATCCAGCGCTGCTTGAGTTGAACACCGTTGATAAGCTGGAAAATAACGCAACACATTATCTCATTCCCATCTTCATTATCTGACAGTTGCCATAAACCGAGCTTTTAATCTTGCAATTCTTCTTGCAAATTAATTACGGTTGCAATGAAAAGGTAGTAATGAGTTATAACCCTTACAGGTTTGCCAAAAATTAGGATCAGTGTTGAACTGGAGCACTGGATGTGAAATTTTTTGAATGTAAGTTTTAGGTTTGTGAGGATTCGTATTCCTGCGTACGCGTCATTATTTTTAGATATTTTAAGGGTTTTTGTGACATTTCATTACCCATTTTTGATTTTGTTGACTTTTAAGGACATTTGGTCGTTACGTAATACGCACGACCCTACCACTGAACTTTTATCTGTAATGGCTAATTTTCTAATTGCATCAAGCCAGTAACAAAACTTTGAAAATTGGTTCCAAATATTATTTCTTCAACTCGTCATGTCATTGTAAAGTTTTTCCCTCTGTAAGCTATTAATTGGTATTGCCGTCTTTTGCTTAAATTGTGTTTTATTGTTAAATGTCTGAGGGTAACCGTTCGTTAGAAGATTTCATGATTAGAATAAACGCAGAATTCTGAATTTTTGGGCTCCGGGTATTCAAGATTCTCTTTCATTTTAAAATATTTTTAAAGGCACACCACTTCCGGTTAGCTCGGAAGTCAAAATTAACATTATTTTAAATAGAACACCCGATATATTATTTCATTTTGCGTTCCTGAAAACTTCATGATTAGTTCCATCAGTTTTCTATACACCTATTTTAAACTGTTTCTCAGATATGTTGATCCTTTTGAAATTTTGAAAAATGTAGCCTTATCTTCAACACTGCGCCTTTTGCCCATTTTGACTGGTGGTAAGTATGATACTTTCGAAATCCATTGACAATTATATAATCCCCAAAGTTGAAAAAATTCGTTTTTCAAATGTCACCTCTGTATATTATGAAACCGAAACATCGTTTGTTTTCGAAACAAAATAAACATGACTGAAACGGCGGAAATTAGTATAAAAAAAACAGGAACATAACAAAATTTAAAACGTAACAACCAATGAAAAACAAAAACTTAATGACAATGAATAATAAATGAATGTAACATTACAGTAATTGCTATATTTAATTTCGGTTAAAACATTGAATAACTCACAATCTCTTTAATGATATACGCCGTAGTTTAAATGATAACAATTTCAAAATTCCTTTGAATAGCTCCCGTTTGATAGTAGCATACTGAGTAAAAATTTACAGTACTAAGTTACATCAAACAGAAGAACAAAAAAATAGTGGTTAAATTGAAATTTTCTGGAAGAACTAATCCTAATCCTAACATAGAAAAGGCAAATGTGTTAAGCTGGTTGGGAAATCCAGATTATGTTAAAATAAACACCGAATTCCTTGATTGAAAAGATTTCTAATTGAGTTGAATTGAGGGTGTAGTTAAGTAACTGGGTGAAGCTTGTTGGTGTAGGTAACAATAGAGAATTTTGAAAGGTTTAGTGACAAACAGCTAGAGTCACACCAAATCAATTGATGTTGAAGCTTAAGACATTCCTCATGGATAGATATAGCAGCGTATAATTTTAAGTCATCCAAATAAAAGTTTGTTTAATGAATGGAATCCAATAAATCGTTAATAAAAGGAGGAATAGAAGTGATCCCAAATTTGATCCTTGAGGTACTCCTGAGGTAGCAATGATAGGTAGTGAGATGTAATTATTGTGTGTTTATTGAGTGCGGTTGACTAGATAGAAATTAAAGAAAATTAATAAATCCTCGTGAAATCCAAAATTATGTAATTTGGCAGCAATAATGGCATGAAACAATTTTGTATAAGCTTTTGTGAAATCCTATAAATAACATCTACTTGTCTTTTACTATCAACAGTTTCAGAAATAAACTATTGGTACACGCTAAGTTGGTAGAAGCGCCTCCATGAAGCCATGCTGATCATGTGAAATAAAACGATTGACAGCAGCGTAAATACGGGATTATTAAATTTTCGTTTAATATGTTGATTGGACGATAGAGACATAACACGGGTCAGTATAAGTATAAACACTACTGAAATTTTCTTTGAAATGAAGTGACAAAGGTCTGTCGTAACTATTACCATTGAATTTCAATTATGACATGGTTGATTTGGATCAAAGATTAAAAAGATTAGCTATAATTAAATTTTTCACGCTTAAAATGTAAATAAAGCCCGCAATTTGGGATTTTATGTTTTACATAAATAATATTATTGCTATCTTGGAAACTATAAGAGATCGAAAGATTTAAATGGAGAAAGTGTTAGAGCATTTTGAGCCCACTAAAATGCCATTCTGAAATCAAGGCTATTTCAAAATTTTTCAAAATATTCGAAAAAACTGAAAATCGACAATTTTATATCTTTTTTTTTGAACAGATATAAAAAATAAATTACACTTTGACACTGCACTTTTTATCCTCTATTGATTGGGTGACAGAAAAATTAATCCGACGTTTCGTCGATTAGAGACCATCATCAACTTTATTTTTTCATATGGGGCGGAAATTAGCTAATGGTATAAAATGATTCCTTTTTTATTCTAAATCTAACGATGTATGAATAATGATAATTCGACGTTTCGACCCTCATTCTTGACATTTTCAAATATTTCTTTTTTTAAAAAAACTACCAAAGCAATTTATTTTGCAAATTACATTTATTTCAACTCAAAATTCATAATACGACGTTTCGACTCATCAAAAGCACCATCAAGTAATTTCTTATCAACAGTAGCTACCTATTCGTAGATAACTATTTATTACGATACCGAAAAAGCCTTTCCAAACCTTGTCTTAAACAATGACAGATAAATAACTCTTTTATTAAGTTTAAATTTAAGTAAACACCTAACAATACATTTACTTCAAGTGAAAATATTTAGAAAAAGTGAAAAATCCTATTAAAACACTTAAAATTAACTACAGCTAAATAATGAATTCGATTATTGTAAATTTCTGGTAGTTTTAAAACAATTATTGTATAACAATTATGTTATCTGTCAAAAGACTACAATAGTTTCTCACATTGTTTGAAAATGGCGTTAAATTATTCTAACGAAGAAAATTTTGATATATTAGTGTGCAAAATGAAAGAGATGCTACCAGAGCTAGTGATGACCATTTTCAAATGTACCTCGAAAGAAGACAACCTTTTTTATGTAACATTTTTGAAAAAAAAACTACCAAAGCAATTATTATGCTCATAATTCATAATAGGACTCATCAAAAGCATCATCAAGTAATCTATTTATTTTACAGGATAATTATAAAACCGACATTAGTTTTACATACTATTATTCAAAATGTCGACCATTTTTTCAATGAACTTTTCACATTTTTTTGCGATAGTTCTGGTTACTCGACGTATTGTATTACGACTAATATTTTCAATAATATTAATAATTCGACGTTCCAGAACTTGGCCTATTTTCTGGGGATCAAATTCATATCGCTCATTTTGTCATATCCCCATAAATAAGAGTCTAAGGGTAAGGACCCGAGACCAGGGCCAACGCACAAGGACCACCGTTGGATATTATTTCCCGATCTCCCGTAAAAATGCTCGGACTTCCCTGAATTATGTGGGGGCATCCATCTTGTTGGAACCACAAATTATTAAATTCATCAGGGGACAGCTTTACGAATGGATGGAATGATTTGGTTTTGCAACATTAAAAGGTATCGTTGCCCTGTTAACGTGTGGTCATAAATAAATGGACCAATCAGACGATTTCCTGAAATTAATTGGGAATATTAAAGTCGTAGTTAATTTATTAAATGTTACTCAATTAATTCAAAACAGATATTATTTACCGATCATTCCGCACACATTAAAACCAAATCGTACTTGAAGTCCGCTGGATCGAAATATGTAGATTTTCACGGGCCCAGTAATGATGATTTTTATTGAAGACTCCATAGTTGGTAAAACGTGCCTCATCTGTCCATACAACCTTATTCTGTACAGTGGATTTTGGAATATGAAACTCCGTGTCACAATTTCGTATTGAGCATTTCAATTTTCGTAAAATATTCCAAAATATTTCCGTTACGATTCTCATTATCGATCGCATACTTTTTTGAACGTGGTTTTTCAAAAATTCCAAATTCTATTAAATTTCTTACTAATTAAAGATTATTATTAATTTTATTAACTACATAAAAAAAAGTTTAACTCGAGTAGGATTTGAACCTACGACCTGTACTTTCTAGGGTACCGCGCAAAAACTGCCCATCATGGTTCAAGCCCCAATCGATGTAAATTTTGTCTTTATGACATTATTAAAATGATTTCTGCCAAGGTTGTCTTCTTTCAGGGTACATTTGAAAATAGTCATCACTAGTTCTGGTAGCCTTCATTTTTTCACACTAACATATCAAAATTTTCTTCGTTAGAATAATTTAACGCCATTTTCAAACAATGTTCATTAAAATGTGAGAAACTATTGTAGTCTTTTGACAAATAACATAATTTTATACAATAATTGTTTTAAACTCATCAAAGCCTACTACCAGAAATTTACAATAATCAATTCATTATTTAGCTGTAGTTAATTTTCAAGTGTTTTAATAGGATTTTCACATTTTTCTAACTATTTTCACTTGCTGTAAATGTATTGTTAGGTGTTTACTTAAATTTAAAATTTAATAAAGAGTTATTTATCTGTCATTGTTTAAGACAAGGTTTGGAAAGGCTTTTTCGATATCGTAATAAATAGTTATCTACGAATAGGTAGCTACTGTTCATAAGAAATTACTTGATGATGCTTTGATTAGTCGAAACGTCCTATTATGAATTATGAGTTGAAATAAATGTACATTTGCAGAATAAATTGCTTTTGTAGTTTTTTTTTTCAAAAATGTTTCATAAAAAAAGAAATATTTGAAAATGTCAAGAATGAGGGTCGAAACGCCGAATTATCATTAAGTGATATACATCGTTGGATTTAGAATAAAAAAAGAAATCATTTTATACCATTAGCTAATTTCGATCCCATATGAAAAAATAAAGTTGGTGATGGTCTCTAATCGACGAAACGTCAGATTAATATTTTTCTGTCACCAATCAATAGAGGCTAAAATGTGGAAAAGGTAAAGTGTAATTTATTTTTTATATCTGTTCAAATAAAAGAGATATAGCTAAAAATAAAAATTTTCAGTTTTTTTCGAATATTTTGAAAAAGGTTTGAGATAGCTTTGATTTCAGAATGGCATTTTAGTGGGCTAAAATTCTCTAAAACTGTCTCATTTAACCGTCTTTCGATCTCTTATAGTTTCCAAGATAGCAATAATGCACAGACCAATTTTGGACACACTGTAAATGGGAAATATGCCCCGCGGTTTTTTATTGGGATTTGGGGAATTTTTGGTACCAAAAAAATAATTCCTCAAATTATCAGCTCTTAATCTCAAACAGTTTCCGAGTTCTTCAAAAATCTCGTTTTCGATTTTATAAATTTTTAATAGTAAATTTGAAACTTAGTGAATGGTGATTTTTTCTAATTCTTAAGATAAAGGCATGAAAAATATGTTTTTTGGATTCCCAGAAATGAACAGTAGATTGTTAGCGGAGAAAAAAACTTATTTCTTTTTTTTAACGCCTTTTTAAAAGTGTCACTCACCAAATTTTGTCAGAAAATGTCTCTTATACGCCTCTATACTCAGGAATTTTTTTGATTTTATTGAAGTGGTGGAACAATATGAAAAAAAATTTAAAAGTAATTTTTTTTCTGTAATCTTGCTTTTAAACAAACTTATATTTTTTTACCGAAAATACATCTTCATTAGAGAAAAAACATAGAAAATTAAGACATACTTTACTTAAAATAATTAGGAGTGTGAAAAATGGTTAAAGAGTTAAATGAATCTTGTTTCCATGCTAAATTACACTTAAAGAAAACTATATAATTTTTCCATACTGTTCGCAATATTTTTTTTAGTTTTAATATAATAAAAACAAAAATTTCGATTATACAAGTGATTATATTGTAATATTGATATTGTTTAACAAAATTATCATAAATTGTTGGCATTAAATGTAATAATTTCATACAAAATAGATCGAAAATGCTGTTTTGAGTAACGTTAGTCTTCGCCACTTTTATTCACTACAACATTAACCTTTTCATCAATAAACAGACGACTCAATATTTCCAGCTCTTTTTTACCAGATATCGAGCGTGAGACTGTTAATATATTATGGTAGCTGCAATGTGGAACAGCACACGACAGCTCGTTCCTTACCAATCACAACAATATCGACTAATTCCAGCGATGCCATTCTTATCTGTCTAATAATCAACCAAACAACGACATGTTTTTGAATTAATATGTCGAGATCTGACTTGAAGTTTTATATTAGGTGTGATTTTTACATAATGGAGTGTGATTGTTCCGTCTTCATGCATCATCTCAGCTAAATGCGATACAACTTGAGACATTTGATACGATCCTGTAATCCTGTTCTTGCTCCGTTAATTCTGGAAAATGAGTTAATTGATCTGAAGTTATTGTTTTAAATGAAATTTTTCGTCTTGCCCAACGATTAGCCACTACTTCTTATCTTAATCTCTTCTCAAATTCATGGCGACAATATGAAAAAAATTAAAAAGTAAATTTTTTTCTGTAATCTTGCGTTTAAACAAACTTATATTTTTTATGGTAAAGAATTTACAAAAATTATTTTTACCCAAAATTAAGAACTGCATTTTTCGTAATCATTTTACTGCAAAGTGATTGCGTACAGACCATTAAAATGGTTGGAAAAAATTTTATCAAAGGTTTAAATAAGTCATTTTGATCTACATATTTTTTCAAAATTAGCGCTGAGATAGGGCGCTACAATGCCATCTACTGGGATTTTTCAGTAACTATTGATCATTACTTCTTAGGTCTCGCTTGTTTTCAGCTAACCTAACAATAATAAAGTAATCCCTATGGTTTTTGTAATTGTATTAATTCGCATTTATCTCATGCATTAAGTCAGTACATTTATATTGCGACTCTTTTTTTTTTCACAATTAAATAACATTGAGAGTTATTGTTGTTGTTTCATCTCTCATCATTATATGGGATTACACTTTATCGTTAAATAGTGTCACGGTTGTAACGAATCTTTTACGTTATTCGTTCATTTAGTTGCAAATAAAAAAGTTTTTGATAATTAATGAATTATTAGTATGTGGTAGGCAACTTAATTTGCATTTTGGGTAACTTAAGCTGCATATCTTCTTAAGGGTTTATACTTCCATATCTTTGAATTAATTTTTTTGCACATATTTCTTGCGCATCAACATCATCTGACATCGCGAGCGTTCTTTTAGCATTGCTTGATGTATGTTGTTTGGAGCAGGAAGCCATTTTTGGTTTCCACCTAAATTTTGTAAAAGTGCCATTGATTTAATGGTAAGATACATTTAACTCGTATTATATTAAAATTTGAAATATTTGCCTTTTGCAGGCACTTTTAATTACACTTCTACTTTTACTTTTAACTTTTAATTTTTAATTTTTAACATTTTAATTTTACGTACCCTTTAATTTATTTGTTTGATGCAGATCTAAATTTAGATCCATCTTTTATATGAACCTTCAAGAGTGCAATAAATTTTGGATTATTTACATTTCAAGAAATATAAATTTTTAAGAAGTAATTTCAACTTTGGTATGGGTTACAACGTACAGCATTAAAATTACGACATATTGCGCAAATTTGTACAAAGATTGCGTCATCTATGGTTTATATTTCCGCATTCCTTTTGATACCAGAGGTTATCAAAAAGTTGTACATACATTTTTATAACAGGTATTTATACTGTAATGATTTCTTAGTATAAGGCTATTTTTAAGATTTATTTTATATAATTACAAATGTAAACGCTTAACAAACATAGTTTGTGTATCTTTAATTTTGACATTTTGGTGAATTTTTTATTGTATCCTCGGTTTAGTTATTCCGAGCATAATAAAAAAATAATAATAACTTGGCGTCCGAGATAATTTTTACTGTTGTTGCATTGAAGTTACTGTATTGATGTTGAAGTGGAAATAACTAAGCAGAAATTTGTGGTAATTAAGCAAATCAAAAGCATGAACTAGACCTGATTTAATCTACCGACTGATCCAACGGCATTATCTTTTATTGAGTCTCTAGTTATTTTATCGATTTGTATTGAGAACGCTTTAAAACATTGATTTATACCTATTAAATTTATACCATTTATACCACCTCATTATACGGTTAATTACTTCCATTTAAGTAAGCGAAATAAGTATCTGTTTATTTTTTATATATTTCTGCATTTTTAATACATGATTTAAATAACGATTTCAGAATGGATGCTGATAAAAATGCATCAATTGTAAATTCAAAACAGTTTATAAAAGTAATCACAACAACTGATAAAGCTAATGTTGCCAAAGAAAAAATGGAAAAATAGTCTTTATCAATGACCCTTTTTGTAATAAATGGCGAGCAATTTTAACACGACCAACCAAAAATATGAACACTGATGATTCATCTGCAGAACAAGTAAGTATCGAGAGCCAGCCAACTTTCTCTCAATCGTCTTCAACTACTGTTTCGTCTGTATCATCAACTGAAGATCCCTCATTTGTTTTTGAAGAAAAAGAGGAAGAAGAATTAGAGTTTGTGGAATCGGGTTTTCCTCGAATCATTTCCACTCATAGATATTGTTGCATTTGACGATCATCAACAAATATTACATTAGTTCCATTCGAAGCTCGCAAACAAGTGTTTGCAAAAAGACGAGTATTCATTCCTGAAGGAAATCGGTGCTGTAAAGATCATATCATAAAACAGCGATTCTATGATGAAGATATCAATAATTTTCTAATTTATTCGAATACCAGTGCATCTGAAGCTCGGGCAACTGACTGTTCGTAGTGATTTGTCCATAACTGATAAAATTGGAGATCACTCGTCTTCAGAAACACAGTTGGAGGTATTTATTGGTCTTACATGGGAAAAAGTGATGAAACTGCGTGAAATAACGTCGATGAAAAATTCCATAAATCATAATGTCACTCAAGCTCTTGCCATATTTTCTTTAAATTACGAAGCTAAAATTCAAATGCAATAATATCCTTCGTTTTTGGTTCAGTTCATGAACAGATGGTTATATACTGTGATGAAGATGTTTTGTCTCGGTATTTCGGAGTTAATGCGATAAGTAGAGTAACGTTACTCACCAATATGTCAAATAATGCTAGGAAATTGTATCAAGTAAAAGATGACCAGTTGATATTTATTTGCGATGGCCATCAAAAAGTACAATTAATGAATACCAGAGGAAATCATATTCTGGTCAAAAAAAGTGCCTTTGTGCAAACCATTCACGATATGCGCCGCAAATGGTTTTGTTACAGACATGCTTGGGCCATAAGCTAATTAAATTACTGAACAAAGTTGATATTATTGTAGTTGATCGAGGCTTTCGTGATGTGATAGAATATTTGAAAGAATTACGATTCAAAGTGTTAATGCTTGCTCTCAAAGAAAAAAAGAAATCAGTTGACTGCATAGGTCAAATGAATCCCGTTTCATCACCAAAATTCGTTGGGCTGTTGAAGCAGTGCATGGCAATATCAAACATAAGTTTAAGCTTTTAGATCATAAACTGGACAACAAAGAACTTCCTAAAACTAGTTTCTTTTACCGAATTGCTTGTTTTCTACATAATGAATTTGGTATAAGACTTGATTCTGATCTTGATCTTTCTAGAAAATTAATGCCGCCATGAATTCGAAAAAGATCAAGATAATACTCTAACTTCGGAAGTAGAGACTACTCGTTGGGCAAGACGAAAGGTTCCATTTACAACAATATCTTCAGATCAATGAACTGATTTTCCAGAGTTAATGGGGCAAGAACCCAAAATTTTTTTACAGGATCGTATCAAATGTCTCAATCTGTATCGCATTTAGCTGAGATATGCATGAAGACGGAACAATCACACTACATTAGGTAAAAATCACACCTAATATTATAAAACTTAAAAAATATTTTTATACATTTTTACCATAAAAAAATAAGGTTAATTAAATGCAAGATTACAGAAATAAATTTTTTCATATTAGACATTTTGTTACGCTTGGATAGAGAAAAGGGGTTTATTGATTAAGAGAAAAAATGGACTGTCGATAATTTTATATATTAGCATGAATATTATGAAGAACAAGGTTGAAAGTGTGTGACTTACCCTTATTCCACGAGACTTCTTCTTCTTGGGAGCTCCCAGTGATGTTGGTTAAGGAATCCGGTCACACACGTTGCATATAGATTAAAAAGGTAATTTAATAACCTTACGATAACTATTAATTTAAATGAGTAACAACTTGAACATTTAGTCAATAAAATAACAAATTTAAATTAATTAAGGCGGCGATGAATTATTAACGCGACTATATTGACGTTAATCCAAAAATGAACCTCTCGAAACGCGGGCTACCTACGCCCCATTTCCCCAAGCCAAGCTCTTAGAACTTGCGCAGAAGGAGTTAACATTTGCGGCAATACTTATAAATTTAAATATAAGTAGTAAATGTACAAAGCAAAGTAAGTTATAAATGTACAAACTAGGAAACTTATTGATTCATAACATTCTCCCGGGCGAAAAATGCGAGAAAAACCAAGCTTTTTTAAATTTAGATAAATATAAAAAATAGAAACGTAATTATTCAAAGAATTTTAACCAAAACCCAGAAAAAATTTTTTTTTTGAAAGAGCGTAAATATAAAAAATAAAAAAGAAATTATTCGCGTAATAGTAGCGGGCACAGTTTGACAAGGGGCGCTTAATACTCCACTGGAAGTTTTAACACTATGCGGACTACATTATCCTTTCCAGGAAACACTTCTAAAATGCGGCCAAGTTGCCAATTTAAAGGAGGTAAAACGTCACTCTTAATCAAAACTAAAGTACCGGTACCACTGGAGAATCGAAATTTGTCCATTTGCTCCTTTCACGGAGCGTGTGCAAATACTCCAAATTCCATCTATGCCAAAAGTCCTGGTGAAGTTTTTGGAGCAATTGTCAGCGTGTTAAGCGATTCACAGGTGTCTGTGAAAGGTCATCATCCGGTACGGTAGTCAGTGGTGCCATAGTAAGAAAATGACCGGGCGTTAATACATTAAAATCATTCGGATCTGAACTTAAAGGTCTTGAATTTAGTACGCTTTCTATTTGAACTAACAAGGTATACAGTTCTTCATAACATAAAATCTGTTGACCTATGACGCGGATAATATGAGTTCTAATAGATTTTATTCCGGCCTCCCACAACCCGCCAGTGAGGTGCAGAAGGCGCATTAAATTGCCATTCGATGGCTTCTACAATGGCGGCTTTTTGCATTAACCTTTGCAATTCATTTGAGGCACCGACAAAATTAGTGCCACAGTCGGAGAAAACGCGTGAGATTTTCCTCCGGCTCGCTACCAATCTTCGTAGTGCAGCCAAAAATGCGTCAGTCGTCAAATCTGACGCCAACTCAATATGCACAGCCTTAGTGGCATAGCAGACAAAAATACAAATATAAGATTTTAGAGATTTTGAGCCACGATGACGACTCATAGTAATAAAGAGCGGACCGCCGTAATCTACACCGACATGAGAAAAAGGTTTAAGCTGCGAAATTCTATTAAGAGGTAAGTTATCCATTGGCGGTTGATAAGGGGTAGGATGCACTCTCCGACATTTTAAGCATTTTGATAACACTGATCTAATGGCGCGTTTAGGCGATAATATCCAAAATTGTTGAGACAATAAAAATTGAGTTGTTCGCAAACCTGCGTGTAAATATTTTTTGTTAACCTACTATGTCGGGGCAAAAGAATCGGATGTTTTCTATCATAAGAAATTAGCGCATAAGTTAATCTGTCACCAACTTCCTTCAGGATCCAAAAATGCGTTAAGTCCTTTAAAAGGTTTAGACAACTTTGGACCTTGTAACTCACTAGAAAATTCTAAACCTTGTGTATACTTTACTAACAATAACAGAAATTTATGTAATTCTTGGCTTGTAATCCATTCAGACATTTGGCTTTGGTTAGCGTTTTTGTGTTATGTATAAATCGTAAAATATAAGCTAGAATACGTTGTATATTAGTAAGAGAAGAATGATTACTTAAAAGATCATCAAAAAAGTTATTGGTTGAATCATTATTGAAACTGACTAATATTAGTTTGCGTTCTTCTCCTGATATATTAGGAGCTTTCGGTTGAAGATGAAAAATTGGCCATTGCTCCTCTGGCGAACGCAAAAAATTTGGACCTTGGAACCATAAAGAATGATTTATTATTTCAGAAGGAAATAATCCACGTGAAACAGGATCTGCGGCGTTTTGTTGAGAATCTATATAAAACCAAGAAGAAGGAGGAATAATTTCCTGTATGCCTGAAACGCGGTTGGAAACAAAGTTTTGCACCTATGCGGCGAAGATTTTATCAAGCAAGGGCAATCTGAGAATCTGACCAAGCAAATATGCGATTAAATACGAAAATAGATTTGTATGTGTTTAACACAAAGGATACGAGCTTAGACAACAAAACAGCACCGCAAAGTTCCAAGCGTGGAATTGTTATGCGCTGTAAGGGAAAGCCTTGATTTAGCGCAAACAAAAACCGTTGTCCAAATCCCTTTAAATCATAAACAGAAAGAGAACCACAGAACTGAAACCTTTTTCATAAGCGTCGCAAAGGCGTGAAGTTCAATAGAAGAATATTTGTCATATACAAGGCGTCGATGTAAACGAATATTTGAAAGCAAAGGTAGCTCAGTTTTGTATTGATTCCATACTCTCAAAATATCCTCTGGAGGTTGGGCATCCCAATCCAAACCTAGCGTCCATAGTCGTTGGATCAGATGTTTGGTGAAAAATGTTATCGGTGCTAAAATACCTAGCGGATCAAAATCTTTCGCGAGTTCTGATAAAATATGACGTTTGGTGCAAAGTCGCTCTATCGGTTTAACGGTAAAAACTAAAGTAACTTGGAGCGGGTTCCAAAGTAAACCTAATACTTTAAGGGACTCAGATTCAAGGTATAGAAAGCGGATTCATACAAAGATGCGATTCTGGAAATACTGTAAGTAGGATGGGTCATTGCAAGACCACTTGTGCAATTCAAAACACCCCTATTTAGTAACGAAATTAATTCATCCCGAAGTAGAATAGCGTCTTCAATTGAAGAAGAACCTGTCACTATGTCATCAATATAAGGAGATTGCGGCAAGGGGAAAATTATTACCTTCATCTAAAACTAATTAGCGTAATGTCATAATGCAAGAAATGGTGCAGTATTAACGCAATAGGTTACCGTATTTAAACAATACTCTTGCAAAGGTTCATCGGGCCAAAATCTCCAAATAATGCGTTGATAATCACGATCTTGGGATGAAATTAATATTTGTCTATATATTTGACGAATATCTGCGGTAAAACAAACCTTATGAACGCGAAATTGTAATAAAATTGTAGTAATATCGGTTTGCAACTTAGCACCAACTAAGAGACACTCAATTAAAATTTTGGCCGGAAAGTTTAGCCGATGCGTCAAATACCACTCTAAGTTTGATACTTAAACTATCTGGTTTTACTATTGCGTGATGAGGTATATAGTAACTAAAATTCGGAACAATTTCATCGGAAACTAATGTCATGTGATTTAGGTCGCAATATTCTGAATAAATTTACAATACTCCTATAAAAATCAAAATTTTTCAATAACCGGCGTTCTAATGATAAAAACGTTGAACTGCTAATCCGCGAATGTCAGGAAAAACAGGCGAATTTTTCACGAAAAGGTGACGAAACAACATAGCGACCGGACTTGTCCTGGTGACAAGTTTGTTCACACAAATTATCTGTTTGTGAAGCGTGTAAATGTCTGGAACATTCTCAAGTTCCTAAAATTTTGTAAGCGCTAATCCCAATGGCATTTCTAGGGTAGAACAGAAAAATGTATTAATTTTTTGCAAAGGACTTGGTTTATTTTTCCCAGTAAAGTATAACCAAAAATATTTTGTAATGCGTCAGGGTCTCCTGATTTACCCAGAAGCTTACCTTCTAACAGAATTTTAGAAAAATGTCAGCACCCAGCAAGACAACAATATTATTAGAATTATAAAAAGTGGGTCCACTAATTTTAAGTTGGATATATGTTGCCAATTAGAGGAATCAATATTTGCAGAAGGTAACCTTTCACAAATTTTGTTAAAATTAAAGCGTCTACAGTTATAACTGGATCGTTACTATATAGGGTTTTCCACGGTAGGCGTTCGTTAGAAGTTTATGTGGTTAGAAAAATTTAGAAATCTGAATTTTTGACTTAAGGGTTATTTAAGATTCTCTTTCATTCTAAAATATTTTCAAGGTCATGTTACTTCCGGTTATACCTGAAGTCGCCACTAACTTCCTTATTTTAAATGGAACACCCTGTATATTATTTTATTTTTGGATCTTGACAAAATTTTAGGATGTCTTATAAGGGTTTCCTATACCTTTTTCAACTGTTTCTTAGATATCTTGATTTTTCAAAAATTTTGAAAGATGTAACCCTATTTTCAACACTGCTTGTCTTACTTATTTTGACTGATGGAAAGTGCTTCTGGAGTAGACAGAAGCATAAGAACTATACTTTTGAAATACTCATTGACAATTGATTTATTGCATACATGGTGTTCAAAATTTGATGAACTATTAAACAATTTTCAAAGTTGAAAAACTTTGTTAATTCAAATGTGACACCCTGTATATTATTGGATGAATAGATGCAGCATTTAGTTATGCATCGTTTGGCTATAACATTACCTATACCTATTATCGACAATTTTCTTGTTAATTAATATTTTCTACTTTAATGTGATTTTTGACAGAAACTGAAATGTTTTTCAAAAATAAAATGAACTTAATTCAAACTACACAAATTCTATTTTATTAAAACAATGAAATAAAACAAGAAGATAACAAAATTGAGAGCATAATAACAAATGAAAAACATAAAACAATTATTTGAACATAACTAGAAGAAAAGTGATAAAAAAGATAAAATGAATCATTACAAATGTTCCACATGACCGCCAATTTGATTTAAGCATTTTATAACTCGTATAACTCCGTATTTTTATAAAAGCCGATAAAATTCCAAAACTGCAATCTAGTGAGCCTTGATTTTGACACGCATTAAAACATTGTTGTTGATTTAATGTCAAATCAGTACAATTTAAGTGATTTTGTAATTTTTAAGTATTTTTAAGTACTGTTTATAATGGAATGTATTCAAGAATATTCTAACAATGATTTATTAAATTTGTTTTACACGCATGGTGAATGTGGACGAATTGTTAGGCGAACATGCAGGTTGTTTAACGAACGGTATCCACACCTACCATTAATGACACCTGAAAATTTGCAAGAATTGAAGCTCGATTTATTGCAACTGGAAGTATAAGAACTCGAACGCATTTAAAGCAGTAATAGATAATGAAGTTAACGAGGTGAACGTGTTAGCCTATTTTCACGCTTATCCACGAACTTCAATTACAGCAGCTGCACTGGATTTGGATATTTCATAAATATCAATCCACAGAATATTAAAGAAGTATAAAATGCATCCTTTTTCGGTAATAACTGTGCAAGGATTACATCTTGGTGATCAGGCACGACGAGTTAACTTTGTGAATTTATTCTTGTACAAATGACCGAATATCCGAGATTTCTTCACAACATTATTTGGACCGATGGATCAAAATTCATTAGAAGGAATTTTCAATCGCCGAAATAATCAGTACTGGGCACAAGATAATCCTCATGTAACAAGAGAACGTAATCACCAGTTCAATTTAGTTTTAAAATTTTTTGTTTAGTTATGGATAATAGAGTGGCATATCAAGTGTACGATGAAAATTTGAATGGGGCGAGATATCTTAAAATTCTCCGTGGATTTGTTATGGTTTTCTAAATTACTCTACCTGCATGTGACAGGGCAAACAGTTGGTATCAGCTGGATGGTGCTCCCGCACATTCCACTATAGCTGTACACCAACAGTTGACATTGATGTTGAAGATCGGTGGATTGGCCCACAAGGACCTTGGAACTGGCTACCGAGATCACCCGATTTGACGCCCTGGACTTTTACCTCTGGGGTCGTATAAAAGATTAGTGTACTCTAGGCCAGTTCAACTAGAGAGGAATTGCTAAATCGTGTTCACAATCCATTCAATAGTATGTGTCCACACGAAATTTGGATCTATTTCGCAAGGAGTATATGATAGTTATAAAATGCTTAAATCAAATTGGCGGTCATGTGGAACATTTGTAATGATTCATTTTATCTTTTTATCACTTTTCTTCTAGTTATGTTCAAATAATTGTTTTATGTTTTTCATTTGTTATTATGCTCTCAATTTTGTTATCTTCTTGTTTTATTTCATTGTTTTAATAAAATAGAATTTGTGTATTGAATTAAGTTCATTTTATTTTTGAAAACATTTCAGTTTCTGTCAAAATCACATTAAAGAGAAATATTAATTAACAAGAAAATTGTCGATAATAGGTATAGGTAATGTTATAGCCAAACGATGCATAACTAAATGCTGCATCTATTCATCCAATAATATACAGGGTGTCACATTTGAATTAACAAAGTTTTCAACTTTGAAAATTGTTTAATAGTTCATCAAATTTTGAACACCATGTATGCAATAAATCAATTGTAAATGAGTATTTCAAAAGTATAGTTCTTATGCTTCTGTCTACTCCAGAAGCACTTTCCATCAGTCAAAAATACGTAAGACAAGCAGTGTTGAAAATAGGGTTACATCTTTCAAAATTTTTGAAAAATCAAGATATCTAAGAAACAGTTGAAAAAAGGTATAGGAAACCCTTATAAGACATCCTAAAATTTTGTCAAGAATCCAAAATAAAATAATATACAGGGTGTTCCATTTAAAATAAGGAAGTTAGTGGCGACTTCCGGTATAACCGGAAGTAACATGACCTTGAAAATATTTTAGAATGAAAGAGAATCTTAAATAACCTTAAGTCCAAAATTCAGATTTCTAAATTGTTTCTAACCACATAAACTTCTAACGAACGCCTACCGTGGAAAACCCTGTATATTTTATAATTAAATGTTACACTCAAAGAAAAGTTATTTGTAATGTAGAGAAACCAGAGGCTGATCTTTTCAATCCTAGCTGGTTAAAACATCTTTTGATATAAGTGAAGTTTGTAACCCGAATCTAAAACAGCTCTAAAATTTTGAAAAATGCCCTTATTGTCACAAATTGACTAATGCTAGATAACAAAACCGAGGATTGTTTCATCGGTAAAACCTGTCAAAGTGAGAGATTGCAAGTACTGGCATGATTATTAGTAGTTGCTTGCGTAATCAATTGCGTTTCAGTAAAACTTGAGGCGTGGTTTGTACAGTGCTCACTAAAGTAGATTCTTTGTTAAAATGAAGAAGTGTATGGTGGCAGATTACATTTTTACAATTCATTGTAGATTTGCAATTTTTAAATCGTGAATTTTAAATAAACAATTGAAACAAATATGTTGATCTTTGCAATAGTTACATCGATCAGAAGGATTTTTATTTAGAAATATAGGACAATTACATAATAAATGAGATTGTTCACATAAACTACAATTTAAATTATTAGTATTAGTAAGAAATGATTGCCTTGAATTATTGCGGCTAGTAAACAAAAGAATCTTTCGTTACGTTTACTGACCTTTTAAATTTTTCTGAAGCAATCGAAATAGTGTCTAGTGCTAAAGAATGTTTATTTAAAAATTCAAAAAGTTCTATATAGTTAGGAACTTCAGTAGAGTTGTGCGTTCATTCAAAAGCCCTAGCCGTGTCAACATCAATTTTCTTAACAACATATTAACTAAAATAAAGTTCCACTCTTCGGTGGAAATCCTGAATTTTTAATACCGACAAGTTTTCGGAAAATATATCTAAGAGTTTTTTAAATTTTGCGCGTTTAAATGATCAATTTTAGAGCAGCTTCAATAGCAGATCAATAAGAATTTGCTAATAAACTAATATTATACATGTTTTAACTAGACTCTGATAGGCCGTGTTATAATTAGATCCTATCATTGGTAAACATTGAACCAGAGCAAGTTGTTCTTTAAGGACGACATTAAATAATTAAATTTTTCAATATCTTTTAAATAATTATTGTTATGGACCAAAGCGTCAAACATATCTTTAAAGGTTGGTAAACTTTTATAATCTCCTTAAAATTTTATTAATTCTATTTTTGGTAAATTCAGTTACAAGAAATATTTTGAGAGTTATTATTATGTCTATTACTTATAATCTCGTTTGGATTTATTTCCGATTCAAATAAATCAGTAAAATACCTTGGCTGAAAAATACGCGTTCATAAATGCTTCTTTAATTTTATCTTCAGCATTAAAGTCACCTTCAGTATCTGCGGCCACTAATGTCATAATATTATTATGATGTTTAGAAAATTCTTCGCATATTGTTTTCGCCTCTGCAAAACGAATTTTAAACAACGTTCTTTTGTTGTGTCTTGTCGCGCCTGTATACCCAGTTCAACTAGGCGGTAAGCGTTATATTTTCGAATTTTATCAGACATTTTTATTAATATAACAAAGTACACGGTAAATAAGAAAAATGAATAAGTGCGTTTAATTGTAAACAATAGATCACGAGAGCGATGCGAATACCTAAATAGAAATTCAGTCCGAAATCCAAACACAGACTGACCACCGGCGCTATGATAAGCGTGATGACCCTAAAACACACCTGTGCAGCGTACGCACATCCTTATCAAAATTCTTTGAACAAACATACAGATGGCCAAAATAAATTCAATAAAATATTACATTTATAAGAATGGCGTTTTCTTTTAAAAACACTTCAAAACCTCTAAAAATCTGCAAAATATACTAAAATGCTTGGTTTTTGACAACCATACGCGTAAAAATAATGCTGTATGCGATATTTAAATTATATTATTTATATTACAATTTAAATATTTAAAGAAGGAGAATATCCGGCACGTCGAAGGACCAAATGTTACGCTTGGATAGAAAAGGTTTATTGATTAAGAGAAAAATGGACTGTCTATATTTTATATACATTAACATGAATATTATGAACAAAGTTGAAAGTGTGTGACTTACCCTCATTCCACGAGACTTCTTCTTCTTGTTGGTTAACGAATCCGGTCACACAGTTGCATATAGATTAAGAAACGTAATCTAATAACCTTACGATAACTATTAATTTAAATGAGTATCAACTTGAAAATTTAGTCAATAAAATAACAAATTTAGAATAATTAAGGCGGCGATGAATTATTAACGCGACTATATTGACGTTAATCCAAAAAACGAACCGCTCGAACTGCGCGCTACCTCCACCCCGTTCCCCCAAGCCAAGCTCATAGAACTTGCGCAGAAGGAGTTAACATTTGCGGCAATACTTATAAATTTAAATATAAGTAGCAAATGTACAAAGTAAAGTAAGTTATAAATGTACAAACTAGGAAACTTATCGGATTCATAACACATTTTCTGACAAAATCTGGTGAGTGACACTTCAAAAAGGCGTTAAAAACAAAGATTTAAATCTTTCTTTCACTAAAAATTGGCTATTCATCTGGGAACCATAAAAAATATTTTTTCTTGCCTTTTACTCGTAAGAATTAGAAAAAAAATCACCATTCACTAATTTTCCATTTTACTTCTAAAAAAATAATTTCGAAAAAAGAGTTTTTTTTTTGAAAAACTGGGAAACTGACAGCTGAAAATTTGACCGAATTACTTTTATTTGGCCCCAAAATGATCCCCCAGGTCCCAATAGAAAAAGCGGCAAGTGCAGATTTCCCATATACTGCTGATCAAATTTGACACGGACTGGTCCATCTAACCGCCGCGGGTAAACAGATTTCTTAAAATTTAATACGCCAATTAGTGTGTGTTTGAGAGCCATTTATTTACGACGCGAAAAGTTTGTCTGGGGACTTTTACTATGGAAACAAAAATTGAACAACGAGTTTGCTCGAAATTTTGTGTTTCCAATGGAATTACAGATACGGAATCATTGAAAATGTTGAAGAAGTGTTTTGAAGTCTGCTCTATCGATAACGCAATATTCGAATCGCATAAAGCATTCAGTGATCGTCGAGGTCGTGAAAACTTGCCGCATGTAGTCGTCCATCCATCTCTGTTAACGACGATAACATCGAAAAGTGAAGTAAGTTGTGCTTGAAAATCGTCCTGTTGGCATTAGAGAGATAGCAGAGGTCTCAAAATATTTTATGGATCAACCGATATTAGTTGATGTTTTGGATATGAAGACCTGAACTTTTGCAAAAGAACGTCTGGTATAGATCGAGAAACAGATGTTTGCTAACGTAGATGATGACTACATTCATCAAACGCATCATTACTCGTGACGAAACGTGGGTTTATGAATAAGACGTTGAAACTGCCCAACTATCTAGCGAATGGCGCGCCAGAAATGAGCCGCAACCGAAAAACCTCATCAAAGTAAGTAGAAAATCAAGGTGTTGCACATAGTTTTCTTCGATTACCGTGGTGTAGTTCACGATAAATTCGTTAGAGGATCAAACGGTTAATACAGAATACTATGGTCGTTTTAGGTGTCTACGTGAAGCAATTCGTCGTAAACGGCCGGATTTATGCAGACAAATCATGGATTTTCACTACGATAAAGCTCCGTTACATTCAGCCTGATTGGGACTGAATTTTGGCCAAACACGAAACAAAGTCATCTTAAACCACCGTATTCAGATTTGGCTATGACTTTTTCATGTTTGAAGCTCAAATAGCTGCTAACCATGAGTCCATTGAGACCATAAAAAATTCACTAAAGGAACTACAGACCATCCGAGGCCTGTAAGAAGTATATGGAAAATTGGATTAACCGTTGGCATGCTTGTATTGGCTCAAAGAGCCTATTTTGAACAATAATAAAATTTGTATTAAAATACATAAAATGCTGTTTTTTAAACAATCGATCAAATTTGATCAGAGCAGTATATCCTATATCCGTTTCAATTCAAAAATAATGTAACTGGAAGAAACAGAAAAGTTCAGATTTCTACATTTCTTCTAACCACAAAAACTTCTAACTAACGGCTACCCTGAGAACCCCGGTACAAATGACATGCTTAACAACGGGACTGCAAAAATACTAAGATTATTATCTTAACGTGATAATGATGCAAATTTTATTTTTTCATACTACTAAAGCTTAAACGTATGTGATTTGTAACGACCTAGTAACAATTATATTTCAGAAGAGCAGGTCGGTGCTAAATTCTGAAATGTTTTTGGGTATAACGTAAGGCTTAAAAAATTAGGAAGGATTAATATGGTATTCATTTGTAATCTTTATGACGGCCCATTTGCATTTTTAAGTATGCTCGAGTCACTATGCATCTTTCACTTTTTATCTTCGAACCTACATATACATATGTAGGTATAGAAGGTATGCAATCGACTTTTTTTTCACTAAATCGACTTATTAGGATCGGGCATCATGTCTGGATGTCTGTGTATGTATGTGTGTGTGTGTGTGTGTGGATGTGTGTATGGATGTATCTTAGTATCCACGATAACTCCAGAACGAAAATACCTACGTACTTAAAATTTTATATTTAAGCTAGTTTTCATTTGCCTGAGAGCTGAATAGATTTTACAGATCCGGCAGCAAATGATTTATTTATTAGGGCAGCTTTGTTTTTGTTAAATATTTCTAAAACAGCTGCATACTTCAAAGATATAAAAATACCTGGATATAGACCTTAACCATATCGATTATGTTCTGTGCAATTTTTGAGATGACGTAATTTAGCGACAAAAAATTCCTAAGGTATTAGTTCAAATTTTTTCATAATCTGAATAACGATTAATTTTATAAGAAAGAGTGTAGACGTATTTTTTAAAGAACATTGAATTTTACATAAATTTTCTTTACAAAGTTTTTTTATGTAAACCGTAATAAATATAAACATGAAATGAATAAATAATTCTGAAGCTGTATTATGGATATTTTCACAGAAGCGGGCGGTTTTGAATTTTTTTTACGTTAACATGTATTCATGTCTTTGGATTTCTATCTGACATGAAGTCTTAAACGTCATTCTGACATAGGTTACTGTTCTTGTTTTTACAATGTTACCTGTTGTCGTTATGAACGTATAAAATAGAGGTGACATAGCTATCCTAAAAAAATTTAAATTAATAGTATATTACATACCGAGGCGGAAAGTGTTCCATTCCTGTCGAGAGAAGTATAGTTCACTGGGAGGCAAAGCCTCGAGGTGAACTAGTTCTTGAACAATTACTTTGCCGAGGTTTTTACTGTTTTATTCACAATTAACAAGCAACATTATACGGTTCAAATCAAAAATTTGATCACATCCATCGCGGCTTCGCGTTTAATATCGAAGGTCCTGACAATGAATTGGTTTTGCGTTACTTGTTGCTTCGTTCACCATCTACGCACGTGAGAATAAATGGTTGCATACTCTTGGCTTTTTATTAAAATTGGAAGCTGTCAATTTGACATTGATAGTTTAAATCGATAGTAGCTACTGATTGGAAAGTGGTACATTACTGACCGCTTCATCTCATTACTGTCTCCTTTTTTATTACTCACCGCTTAAAGTAAACATGTAGCATCATTCACATTTCAACTTTAAATGGTTAAAAGAACGTATGTTACAAACTAATTATGGATAAAATTATCTAATTTTTTAATTTAGTTAGCATCTTGATGTCCATTAACCTTTGTCTGTCATGAAGTTTTAAACATCTCTTTGACATAGATGATTGTTTTGCGTTTACAATGTTCCTTATTTTGTAATGAGCCTCTTATAAAGATGTTGCATAGTTATCCTCAAAAGAATTTTATTTGAATTATTTAATTTCTTTTAATTTCCATTTGTAGGTTGAAGGTCTGTGGTGTTCACACTAGATATTTATGTTTTAGTTAAGGCGAGATTTTACGCATGTATGTCGAAAACAATATCTTTGACTTCGACAAATTCCTCTTTATTTATAGATATATCAACTTGATTTTTTTTCTACATACGATGGAAAAGATTGTAGAGCTGTAAACTTTTGCGCGGTCGCCTTCAGGAAGTTTTATAAAGAATCGCAAACTTCTTAAATTGAGCAATTTTAACATGCTGTTATTCAAGTAATGATAAGAATTGAAAATTTCTGTATAGCTTCAGAGATCACCTTTGAATTAAAAAAATTTTGTTCGGAAAAATTCGCGACTGGTAATCTTTCTAAGAAAATGGA
Organism: Vesta saturnalis; assembly: GCA_036346205.1. Classification (NCBI taxonomy): domain Eukaryota; kingdom Metazoa; phylum Arthropoda; class Insecta; order Coleoptera; family Lampyridae; genus Vesta; species Vesta saturnalis. Next base: position 2,004,572 of record JARFJB010000974.1, read on the forward strand.
TCGTCGCGTCAAAACTCGAAGTTTTTGCCGAGACTACGGAGAGTACACCACTACTACCGCATTCAACCACAAATCAGGCGAACCTCTTCAAATTTATTCATTACTGTTTCCACTTTCCTGTACTTCCTTTCACACCTTGCGAATTTGCAAATGCGGTCCGCTAACTTTTAACCAAAGCCACTATTATTTAGTAACCTATGTTTCTTTGTATTAACTGTAAATCTGCAAACCAATAACCCTAATGTTATTTCGTTAGATGTTAATATGTATTTATGCATTTTCGGCCATAATTATATAGGTACATATCATTTTTTATGCATATCGCTCAACATAAAAGCATATAAAACCAAATCTCTGAATAAAATTGCTATAAATATATTTTATATGCATACTAACCTATAGTTTCACAAAGAGACGAGGATAACATAATTTCTGAAGGTTAAGCAGAGCTTAAAGAAATAGTATGCAATAACCGTTAGTTAAGTACAAGAAATACTTGAAAGGCAAAACTTACATAACTTTTGAAAAAACATTCGAAATTTCGATATAACCATTGCGTATTATATTATTTAGTTTCTTGTCACGTTTTATTACATTTTGTCAAAATTTAGTCTTATATCTAAGTCAACATTTCAGGAACAAATAAATGATTATTAAAACTTAATCACATTTCACACATTATTACTAACACTCCATTTTAATTTGTCGAAAATGATTTTCTGTTCCATTATTTTTCACATCTTTTTAAATTGAAAGAAAAAACAGAAATTCTGAAATTTCGATTCTAAATTTATGTAAATTTAATGTATTATTGAATTATTGTTGCAGAAAAATGGTTATTAAAGCAGTAGAAATGTTTCGTTTTCTTTTGAAGGTTGAGCAAAAGATCAATCAACTTTATTCCTTGTATAGACTATTTTTTTATAAATTACTTTATAAATTAATATATACAAAAGATTGCGTGACAAAACCCTGCAAATAAATTGATTATTTCCTTTTGTTGTTAACTAAGCTTAGAGAGCTTTGATCAATAACATTTCATATGAAAAGTTACACAGTACTCAACATTCTGCTCTATAACTATCATACTTGTCTTCTACTTATAATAATTATAGACTGGTCTAAAGACGTCAGAAATTTTATTTTCCTCTTGCTAAATGTGACCCAAGTATTGTACGAATCTTTCTTCAAATTTTAAGTGAGCAACAATTATGCAGTAAATTTCTTGAATCGAAATTAAGAAGTAAAGTAATTAAACTAGTAATCAATTGTTCTAAATGCGGTTGTAAGCTTGTAATAATGTATAGAAACCTTAACAAGGCACATAAATAGAGCAAATACTCTAAATCGGTAATTGAGTAATGAGTTTAAAAAGTTTTTCTTACCCATTTGGAGAAATTCTTAAATAATGCGAATATTTATGATATTTACTTACCTTAATATTTGTACGTCACCTACCACAGTACGTCGTAATTATTAAAATATTATTCAAATGAACACTTTATTAAATCCACTAAGTATTTTCTAGTACGAAGTAACGGAAAAAGGCAACTGGATACTAGGATGAAAGTTCACAAACATACCACAATTCGTCCTGTAGCGCTGGCGCCGTACCGTTGCTATTAACCCTTTATGTTCTTTGTTCTGAAGAAAATCATACATATATGTTTAGTTTAATTTCGTCTAATGAAACATTAGAAAATGTTTTAGAATCTAAATTCTTTCACATTTTGTGAAATTCATTATAACGATTACATCAAACTGCAGGTTTGCCCTGAGTATACGTCTTTATGCATTTTGCAATGGATTACTGATTAATGTAGTAACCATTTTAATAGTTTAATAGCAAACCAATTCAAGATTTGTCATTATAAATAATCACGTATAAAGTACCTATCTATCAACGTGCATTGCATAATCGATTGAGATATAGAAAACGTTAAATTCAAGTAAATGGATTACTTATAATGGAAAATCGATGTCCTTGCTAAAGCTAAATCTATTTTCATACACTGTCGTTTTAATTAAACTTTTTAAAAAATAAAGGAATAAAGGCTTTGCGAATTAAACATGATCGGATTTATTAACAGCTTTATTCGATAACGAAAAATTATGTTTTGAAAAAATTTGAATGTATTAGAATATTTCGTTAGTTTTATTTTTACCAATTTTTAATTTTGTTGATTAATACAAAAAGATTTTTCATGGAAATTTGTTTAGTAATTCCTAAATTTTTATTTTCAGTTTGTCATATTACAAAAGTAATTGTTAAACTGTTAAGTAGTACCCAAAATGTGTAAATCGTTCAAATTTTTTCTATAAATTAACTCATTACTAAAACAACAATTCTACAATTGGGGCCAACTAAGAATGCGAGGTACAGTATCTGGGAAACTATCCATCGTAGAGGCGAAAAAAAGTTAATTAAAACGGCCAATACAAAACCTGGAAAATATTTTCAAGTTTCTGAAATGGCCGTAGCGTAACTGCAATCTTGAATCTAAAAAGTGATGTTTTGGAATTCTCTATATTAACCTAATAAAAAATAACTGATCTTTCAAGTCGAGGATAATCTGAAATTTTTGTTTGACACTTTTGACGTATGTCTAAATAAAGTGGTTATTCAAAGGTTTCCTTAAATAACCCCTGTATCTTCGAAACGACTAAGCCGATTTTAACAAACTTGGGCGCGTTGAAATGAGATATTCTTGGGGTACAAATGTTATAATATTTGAAGTTTTGTTAGTTTCACATGTCTTAGAGGCTTGTTCGACATTCCGACAGAAACAGTTAATTTTCGCAAAAATTAAATGCATTGGTATGACTTTTTTCATGAACAGGTAGCTAATGATGCCTAAACAAGCTCGCGAAAACCGCATCTCGATATCTTGTTCCTAACCTAAAATATAGGCCAAAGAAGACTATACGAAAAAATTTTAACCATATTTTTCTGGAATTGTTTCTATTATTAAGTTGTGGCCCTAAAAGGACCGACTTAAAGGGGAAGGTTTTTAATGCCCCGTAATTGCTCGAAATGCTGACCATCACGCTCTATGCATTGCTGAAGCCTCTCATGACTAGAAAAACTGCAGCTTCAATTTCGGCTCTTGGTATGTTACGTATTGCATTACGAATCCGGTTTTCATATCTTCTTAGTAGTATTGAGTCCGAAACACGATGTCCTTTAAAGCCCCCATAAATAAAAATCGAGGCAAGTTAAGTCTGACGATCGCGGAGGGCATGGAAACAGATTTCCTTTCCAATCCACCGCTGTTGAAATACTGCATTAATATGCTCCACATTAATAGCAAAATGTGCTGGGCAACCATCCAACTGCAAAAACATTTTGCCTTGTTTCCAGATGCACATCTTCCAACAACAACGGTAATTGATTGGTCAAAGAGTCAAGTAATACATTGCCATTTAGGGTTTCGAAAAATATGGCCCAATAATTCTGCCTCCCAGTTTGCCACACCATACATTTAAACTCCTACGTCCTTGGCGCTGAACTTCACGCAACCAATGATTTTCTGCAGACCAATAATGCATATTGTGCAGATTGACTCTCCGTCACTACTGAAGGTGGCTTCATCGGTCCAAATAATTTGAAATAAAAGTTCTCTATTTTCGCGTATCATGCCTAACATCCAATGGCAATAGTCTAACCTTCGATCAAAATCTTCCTCTTCAAGGCCTGATGAAAACGACATGATATGGGTGCGTTCTTAAAGTAATTAAAAGTTTGAACGAATATTTTGATGGCCGTTAGAACTTACCAGTAGACATATAAGGCCGATCCTGGACCAGTTCAAGGTCACCCATGTAAATCTTATGGGATTTATTTCAAGGTCAAGTGAGTTTTCTCGTTATGCCAGAACGCGCTCCACGTCTCAAGCATGCTTGTGGTGGGGATTTAAATTTTGAGTCACTCGCCCTCTGGTGGTGAAATCGGAAGCTTTTGGAGCTCTTTCAAGGTCGAACTTTAAGGAGATTTAAATGTAGTTGGTCAAGGTCAAAGCTAAAAGTTGCAAGGTAATCATAAATCAAAAATAGTTTTGAAGGTCAAAGGTTATTGACTTACGGTGGTGTCATATTTCTTAGAAATATAAAAGGTCAAGGTGAAAAGCTAAAATAGAAGTTGCAAGGTAATCATAAATCTAAAAATAGTTTTCAAGGTCAAAGGTTATTGACCTACGGGTGTCATATTTTAGAATATAAAAGGTCAAGGTGAAAAGCTAAAATAGAAATTGCAAGGTAATCATAAATCTAAGAATATAATTTTCAAGGTCAAACTTTTAGGGGAAATATAAATTTTGGAGCTGAATCATCATCATATTATATTTATAGTCAAGGTCAACAGTAGGTATTTAACAAGTTTAAGCATGTTGTAATATGGGACGCATATTTCATAAAACCAGAGCTGTATGTTGAGATCAGTCTGCAACACATAATTGTTAAATATGGAATTAACAGGGTTAAACCAAAGCACCTATTGCAAACCCTTTAAGAATGCTGCGAGCTCGATATATCGAGAAAGTATAAAGTAACGAATATGGATATAATTAATACTAAGTCGGTGAACGTATAGTGATAGAAACGGGTGATTTTAAATGTGTATTACCGGAACGCTTTTATGTATTTCAAAAAGAAGAAACACGAATTGAAGAATTTAAACACTCCTAAACACGAAGGATGTGTTTTAAGTAGTTTGGGTGCAGCTGGCAAAACAACAAACATAACATTTTCTTTTTAATAGTAGCACCCCACCATATGTAAAATTGAAATACTAGAATTATTTTCTTAAGCAGCGTTTAGTCATAGTGAAATTGTGAGCAAGTAAAGTCATGCAAGTAGCAATAAAATCATTTCTGGAACGATCCAAACTCAGAAGTTCACCGTTATATATGGATACATCACATCATTGCAGTAACAATCTGAATAATTTAACATTTTGTTGGTGCTGTCAAAATAGTGATGGTAGTAGTAGTAAAAATGAAGAGAAACATGATGAAGGTTATTCTTCTGCTAAGACTGACTGCGCATCATCATTTCAATATAAGGATGAAGTGTATAAACAAGCAGCTAAGGAATACTTAATCGATTGTACCTATTATAAACTATCGAACGATACTCATCATGCAAAACATCTGGAAATTGGATACAGTACACCCTCAACCTTGCACCAGTGGTGCGTATTGGGTAATTGTGATCAAAGCAATAATGTAGTGTTGGATATGAAGGAATGGAATGAGCTTCTAAGATGGCATTCATATGTAGAATTACAATTTTTCGATCTCAAGAAATTGAAAATGAAATTGATTGGTCAAATGTAAATGAAGAAGATATAATCTATGATCAACATTATGAATCTCTATCTAGTAATCTTGGTATTTATTACAATTGGGAATTAATTAAAGGATATGACAGAATTTTGAAAACTGTTATGATAGAAAACTACAAGTGCTGTTCTTGTACATTCAACTCACATAGTATAGAAGAACTATTCAATTTAAAGGATATAGTAAGCTATAGATTGGAATTTCTTGAATCTTACAATCTGGTGTGTTTTTATGAAAAGTTCATACAAGTTGTTGACTACCGTCGTTTTCGTGAGAAAGAATTCAGTGGTGGTGATGATGACATTTATAAAGATATTGATGATGTTATAAATGCTAAGTATAATATTAATTCACATAACACTGTATGTTTAATGGAAATTTTGTATTATCGTCCTGCTTATCTAATGTATAGCATTTACTGAATAAAGAAATAACTATGATTTGTTTTTCTCAATTTAGGTATAAATACCCCTTCTATCCATCCATGTAAACAATGCTAGTTAAGAAGCGAAAGAGTGTAGGTGGTGGTGGTTTGGTGAATGGTCTAATCAATAAACTTCCGTTTGAATTGCATTTACCTGGTTACCAGTATTGCGGTCCTGGTACAAAGTTGGAAAAACGACTCGCACGCGGTGACCTCGGCATTAATCAATTAGATGCTCAGTGCAAACTTCATGATATCAGTTACAGAGATTACCGAGATTTAGAAAGTAGACATAAAGCAGATAAAATTTTACAAAAAAGCTTGGGAGCGCTTTAAATCATTAGACGCAACGCTAGGTGAACGAACTGCAGCTTTAGCAGTCAGTACCATCATGAAAGCAAAGAGAAAATTGGGAATGGGGTGTAAACGTCGATCTAATATGAAGAAGAAATGCAATGGTGGAAATTTATTGCATTTACGAAAGACAATAGCTAAAAAATTAAACCTAACGGAAATTTCACAGACACAATAAAGTCAGCGCTTTCAACGGCAAAACGTGTGGTAAAAATTTAGGAGGAAAGAAAAACATTAAAGTTCCTAGAGTAATTCCCTACCTAAACAAGGAGGGTTTTACCATTTCTTATTCCGTTATTCGCAGGATTATCAGCAATCGGTGCTTTAGCTGGCGGTGCATCAGGAATTGCTAAAGCAGTCAATGATGCTAAAATGCTAAAAATTGCGGGAAGAGACATCGCGCCATAATCGCATGATGGAATCGGTCGCTATAGGCTCCATGAATAAGAAAGGCGGTGCACTATATCTAAAACCAAACAAATCTGGTGGTGGTGCATTATACTTAAAACCGTTTCCAAAAACTGAATAGATTACCCGAAAGACCGTTAACGGATACTGATTTAAAGAAATACTCCAAAACGTACCGTACTTTAGGGATATTTTTATGAGAGATAGCATGCCTAAATTGCCACGGAAAATGAATCTGGAATTATTAACTTAGATAGCCAAAGAGGACCAGGTACCCATTGGGTTTGCTACAAAAGCGTGGTAAAAGGTATGGTATTACGATAGTTTCGGTAATATTCGACCACCAAACGAAGTGATTAACTACTTTCGGGGTGTAAAATATATTATAATTACAACCAAGATCAAGAGTTTAATACAATTATTTGCGGACACCTATGCCTACAATTTTTATATAAATAATCAGCACAACATCAAATTTTCTCAGTTATGTCAATAACATTCAGTTTAGAAGGTGTTGGTAACACAGCTAGCTACAACTTCTATCCACCGATAGAGCTAGATTTGGGAAGAAATACGTTATTGGATTGGTTGGATTTTACGGCTGCAACAGCATTAGAAACATTTATGCAGGCAACGATAGATTTTATTTTAGAACAAATCCATCTCATTTGCAAGTGATTAATATTCCACACGGTGCATATGAGTTAGATGAAATTAACGATTATCTAAAATCTAAAATACCCACAGAAAAGTTTATCATTAGAGCAAACAACAATACACTTAAATGTGAGATAAACAGTTCATTTGAGATTGATTTTACTAAAGAAAATTGTATTGGGCGCATGCTAGGGTTTGAGTCTAAAATATTAGAACCAAATATTTTACATACATCTGCGTTAGACATCCAAATACTTAAACACACTAATCTACACGTAGAGTGCAACATTATAAAGGGATCTTATCGAAACGGAAACCTGCTAAAGTATTATATGAGATTGATGTTTCAGTTCCTCCAGGTTATCGTCTAGATAAAACTCGAGCAATACTCAATATTTAGAAGTAAACACTGACATTATTAGTAATATAACAATTAATTTGACTAATCAAAAGGGTGAATTAATAGACTTTGGTGAAAGTGAACCATTCACTGTACGCTTAGAACTAAAAGAACATGGGTCTGAGAATTAATCCAGGACCAATTCCATCTTTCAAAACTCATATAAAAGACATCATCCCTACAGTAAGTCATTAATTAGTCATCAACCTTCATTGCGGTTAACATCTGCAGAGAAATACTTTTAACGTCAATTGGTTTAAAAGTTCTCAACCACAATGGCAGAATCGTTAAACGTCTTTCAAAACGTACATTTTGATGATACTATAATTAAATCAGATATTCACACTTATCTTCCATATGGATCTTCTAAATATGGACCTTCCGAAGAAATACGAATCTTAATTCAAAGTCAAGATCTAATTACGGCTACTTATGATAGTTTTCTGTACATAGAAGGTAAACTTGAGCTCAAAAAGAAGATGAAAGAAAAGCATGCAGCTTAACCAACAATTTCCCGAACTTTCTTTTCGAAGAAATTCGTTATGAGTTAGGTGGTCAGAGTGGATGTTTGTAGAAATCCAGGAATAACATCTACGCTTAAAGGATATATTTCTTATACGGCAAGCAAAAGCAAAGCACTAAGTCATTTAGGATGGTCACCAAAGAATGAAGAACCATTACAAGTAGAATTCGATGAGCAAAATGGAGAAAAATCTTTTACAGTATGCATACCATTGAACCACATATTTGGAATAATGGAGGATTATCGTCAGGTAATCGTGAATATGCGCCAAGAGTTGGTTTTAATTCGATCTAGAAGCGATACAAACTGTTACTATGGTGAAGTCGATGCCGCAATAACCTTAAATAAAATTCAATGGAAAGTACCGCACTTAACACTTAGTGATGCTGCGAAACTTAACTTGTTTCAAGGAATCAATAAAAATTCTATTATTACTGTTCCATTTCGACAATGGGAGTTGTATGAATTGCCTGCTTTAAAACAAGCAACCTCAGACATATGGCCAATAAAAACATCAACGCAACTGGAAAAACCACGTTGGATAATTGTTGCATTCCAACAAGGTAAAAGGTATACAAGGTCAGCAAGGGCTGGAAATTTTGATCACATTAACATCAGAAATCTTAAAGTACATCTGAATTCTGAGTATTATCCATATGAAGCAATGCATTTGAACTTCAGTGCCAACCAATATATACCTGCCTATCGCAATTTTTGAAATTTCGTTGTGATTACTATGGTGAAGATGATAAAGATGCATTATTCAACTATTCCGAATTCAAATCATGTCCAATATTTGTAATGGACTGCTCTAAACAAAATGAATCCTTAAAAACTCAACAGTGGACATCAAATTGGAAATGGAATCTCTAACACCTTTCGATAATGGAATCGTTGTATATGGTCTTATTCTCCATGATGCTATTGTACAGTACAGTCCACTCACCGGAGAAGTGAAAAATTATAATTATTATTGTAGTATAGTCTAATATATATAAATAAAGATGTTGTAATTATTCGTTTAGTTTTATTTCATCCATCAAAGATGAAAGTAGTTGCTCAGAAACAAAAACTCTCAATTCAAAATCATGACTTTGATGAAAAGTCTATTACTTCAAAACATGGTGATTTACTTCCTAATAGTATACGTGGTATTATATGCGCCCTCCAATTGCGGTAAAACAAACGCAATGATCAGTCTGCTTACTGAAAAAATGGTTTGAAATTTAAACATGTATACGTATACTCTAAGTCATTGAATCAAAACAAGTACAAACTTTTACAGGAAATCTTACTTCCAATGAAGGACATAGGTTACTTTACCTTCAGCGACAATCAAGATGTGATTGAGCCTAATTGTGCAAAATCAAACTCTATTTTTATCTTCGATGATATCGCTTGTGAAAAGCAAAATAATATAAGAGCATATTTTTCTATGGGTAGGCATAACGATATTGACTGTTTCTATTTGAGTCAAACTTACAGTAAAATTCCAAAGCAATTAATTCGTGATAATGCGAATCTAATTATATTATTTGAGCAAGATGAATTAAACTTAAAACATGCGTATGAGGATCATATAAGTCCCACCATAAGCATGAAATTGTTTCGGACATGTGTTCAAAGTGCTGGGTAGATCCGTTTGGTTTCATGGTCATAAACAAGGATGCTGAAGTTAATAATGGTCGCTATAGGAAAGGATTTGATGAATATATAATACCTTAAACTGGTTTCAGTAAACTGATCTGTTTAGGTATTAACAGCTATCTGTTTAGTGTAAACAGCTACCTGTTCAAGGTGCCTTGTTTGTAACTACCTGTTCATGGTAAACGGGTACCTGTTCATTAAATCCGTTTTGGTATAAAGGCGAATATATATATAATACCTTAAACCGCATTCAGCAGTTTAGTAAACTGATCTGTTTAGGTAAATATTTTTTTAAACAGCTACCTGTTCAAGGTGAACCGGTACCTGTTTGTCGCAATGGACAACAAGGAGAGGATATTAAAGAAAAAATTATTCAGGCTCGTAAAATAATACGGAAAGTATAACAGTATTAAGACTGCTCGCATTGATAATGAAAGAACATTCGAAAGTACTTATAAGCCTTTAATAGAACCTCTAACTGAAATAGTAAATAAAATCGATAAAAAACACCTAAAAAGGAGGAGGTCATTGATGTTAAACCTAAAAACCACCCGTATTGATATTTCCAAAAAGCACGCCACTATCCCCACTAGTCCGCTAGCTCAAGTTCAATGGACCCCACGTCCACTCCATTAGGTGATTCAAGTAAGGGTGCTACTAGTCCACTAGCTCAGCTTCCGTTTTTCAAGAAATCCTCCCCAAGTCTTCCATCTTTCTTGGAAACATCAGTCATGGGGAGATTAATACTGGGGAGGAAGAAGAAGAACTGTCTAGTATCGTAGATGATTCCCATAATGAACCCATCTCGGAAGAATTTCTCGAGCAGTACAATGAATTGCCGCGTATATATGTTGAACGTATTTTGAAGAATGCTGAAGGTGATATTGATCATACGTATGGAGTCCACTATGATACCAAAACTGATAAATGGACAATTGGTAATACACCCATCACAATTAAAGGAGACGATATAAAAAAGGTGTCACGTATAAAGGGACTCCAGGATTATATGATCTGCTTATTATGAATGAACCCGACTTAAGTCTAGTAAAGTCAACAGATAGAAAAAATATAGAACTATTTTAGAGGCTACGAATGTAGTAAGGCGAGATTATGACATAAGTGCACAGATTCGAGGAAGCCGCAGCAAAAGTATACACAAATAATCAAACCCTTGCTGTCATCATCACCCACCACAACCAAGGGGGAGGTGGAGCTATATTTTTAAGGAATTAACAAACAGACCCATTGAATATAAATATTGGAATGATATACATGAACTAATTCGTGATCTAAGTATTGTGGGCAGAAAAATTAGCGGAAACACAGGTGTTGTAAATGACATAATATCAATTGTAGAAGAACTATATGAAGATGGATACATTGAAAAACCGAACAACCGCTTTTTAAACAATATAAATGAGAATGCATTGATGTCGACATGTCACAACTAAAATGCCCCTTGACAAATTTGGACGTTCATATGTCCAGTATCAATTAAAGAAACTAGCCCCTCAGTTTAAACAGATTGATGCTAATCAATTTGATATTGAGAATAAGAGACTCAGCAATGTGGCCAATCCCATAGATCCTCAAGATGTCATCCTAGCAAATTATTATCAACAAGGTTCGATTTGGATGGAAATCGTTTGACACAGTTGGGTGACCCTGAAGAAGATGGTGATGCTATAAATAAAGGATACCTTGATTTCTGTTTACAAGCAGTTCGGAACACTTTCAAAAAACGCCAACGCTTATCTAGCGCTGGAGGAAAAACTACATCAACTTAAAGAAATTGTGAATAAATTAGCACCATGTCCAAATTACAACTCGTCAACGAATTGCACAAACCTGCACGAAAAATTTTAAACGAAGGCGAACAATAATTAGAGGTTTTGATGATCTTTGGCAAGCAGATTTAGCTGAATTTAACACATATGCCAAACAAAATAAGGGTTATAAGTATATATTAGTGGTCATCGACTGTTTTCGAAATACTTATGGACTAAAGGATTAAAAACGAAAACAGGTCAAGAAGTTACCAAGGCCCAAACAATCTTTGAAAAGGTCGGAAACCAAATTTGCAGACAGATGCAGGAAAAGAATTCTACAATGCGCATTTTACTAAACTAATGCATCGTTATGGAGTCAATCATTACTCTACCTATAGCACAAAGAAGGCTGCAATTGCTGAACGTGTTATCAGAACCATTAAAGGTGCTCTATATAAGTCATTCAGCCTGCAAGGTAAATATAAATGGATTGATACAATTGATACCATAACGATGGATTATAACAATCGTAAGCATAGAACTATTAGAATGAAGCCCAAAGATGTTGGTAATCATACAAAGCTAGAGGCACCTAACATAAAAATATTCGATGGGAATCGATATTCTGTGGGTGACATAGTACGAATCAGTAAATTTAAAAATATTTTCGCCAAAGGATACACACCCAATTGGTCTAGTGAACTATTTAAGATTGTGAAAGTTTGCATTACTAACCCCACTACGTACATGCTTGAAGACATGAAGGGAAATCCTGTACTGGGAGGGTTTTATGAACATGAATTACAAAAACAAAGTATCCCGATGTATATCTAGTAGAAAAAGTGCTTCGCTCCAAGAATAATAAGTTATTCGTAAAATGGTGGGGATTGGATGAAAGATCATGGATCAATAAGGATGATATTGTTTTATAACATTTAACCTGTACTTTGTGAAACAAATTACTTATATTATTATATATATAGTTTGTAGAAAAGGATGTAGCTCTTAGATGAAATAAAACACACACAAAAATAATAGTATTTTATTTTTTAAATATTACATTTATTTTTAAAATTTCATTATCTTATAAAGTGAACCTAAAGTTTATATAATCACTTAAATTACTGGATGGCCATATACCCGAATCTGGCCCACACCTCCATCCCAAACAGGAATTTGAATTTGTTTCACCTTTATTGATGTTGTCTAGTATCCAGTAATAAATTTTGTGGTGCTCATCGTTTTCCCCGGTTGAAACTTATAGTTGATATTTTGTTCTAATAATATTTCAATCAAAATATCGAGGCACTTGTAGTTAGCATAATATGTCGATTTCTCAATACATTCAGTTATAATAAATCATATAGATACATTTTAAGCGGTATGTCACCAAGTACACTCATATCGTCTAAGATCCTACTTTTATCAAAAGTTAATGAATTGTAGCCTTTATCGGTACACAATTTCATAAAACTTTTAATGGTATCGTCTAATTTAATTTTTTATCAAATAATGTCTTAATAATTTCATTTGCACACTTTGAGTTTATAGCACACCAGTAAAAACACTCATCAGGAATAACAATATTTTGTAATATATTCAGTATAAATGTATAGTTTTCAGGAGAGGTCAAAGAACGCTTCAGGTACTTTTGTAATTTGATCACTACTGCACCAGCTCTTCCTGCAAGTTGACTTGAAGACTGCTCATTGTTTACTGAAAGTTATACCCCATGGTCTAGTATCAGTGAAATCAAAATTTACTAAGCGTTTATCGTCATAAGGATTGAGTATGACTTTTTTTGTTTAATGGTAAACACATCATGTTTCTTTGACCTTTGAGATGTTGATAGCGCCTTATTACGCTACTCTCAAACAACCTGTTTATAATCATTAATCGTGATCTGCCCCCTTGCTTGCGTAGAACCCTTTGATTTTTTACAACCTTTTCATCAACCGTGTAAGCATACATTTTTGCCGAAGTCCTACAAATTCAACCATAATTTCGCCATGGTTTTCATCTTTCATTAAGCCGGGGACCTTTTTGTTTACTAATGGAGTCCAAAGATGTTGTCGGGACTATAATCAGATGTATCGAATTTATCAATGTCCTCTTTAATACATTGATAGATATCGGAAAAAAGGCGTATATGAGACTATCCGTATCCGTGTACAAAGAGCATTATTATGGAACTTGGGTAGCGTGTAGCCGTAATGAAAATTATATAAAAAGTTTTTGAAACGTCTAAAACACTGAATCCATATATAGGTTTATTGAAATATACTTCAAGCTTATTCATTTGAATGATAAGCACCATAGCGACCCTCCCATTTCGTTACTAGCCGTATGTCCTTATGTTTACGTACATTTTCCATCAGCTTCCCAAAACACTATTAATCATTAATTTATAGAAATTTTATCGAATTCATTTTGAGATTGCTGACGCATGGCTGTATTTAAATCTATATTTTTTTAACCACGGAGACTGTTTAAAACGTAATATACGGTGTACTTTTACCAACTTCAATCCATATTTTAAATATACTTTTAAATTTCTGTAATGAATTACATAATTACGTTTTGGATACAAGGGCAGTAATTTTTCATTTTGGAATCAGACGGTGGAACCATATGTTCGGGTGGCGGTAGATCACTTGACTCTCATGTAATTCTATAGGATAGTCTAAATCACACTCGACTATATAACCAATTTCCGAATCATCAGGATGGTTTATTAAATCTAAAGTTTCAAAATTAGCTTCATCAACAAAGAAAAATCGCCAAATGGTAGAAATTCTGACATGGTGGCTCCATATAAATTATTCACGTCGTAGTACATTAAATACACACTTTCAGAGGGGGATCAAATTTTTCCTCCATGTACTTATTGTTAGCTTTAGCATACCGATTTGAACATTGAGCTACACCACCTCTAATCCCTCTTTCAATAAACATTAACATATCAATGTCTGTTAATTCTAACTTTACTTGTGTAATTTTAAATAGCATCGAATGCTAAACCGGGAGCTGTATAATAGTGCAGAGGATCAAGCTCGTAAGTACTTATACAAGTTTGCCGAAAGTTCTCGAAAATATCCGCTAAAAGTAGAACGTCTGTTTTAGATACAAATCCAGTATTCCCCTAACGATTTAATACTAAATTTGTTCCAAACGTTAACCCATGCTCAAAACTCTCATCACTGATTCCCTCATTATTAAGATGACTGAAAAATGCTTCTTTAGGGAGCGTGGTCTCGTTTAATTTAGGTTACAATTCTATGGACCCTCGAAACTGTAAAGGATTCTCTCCTTTTACATTACTGTAAATTTTTTTAAAATTCAATGTGTCTTTCAAATTTCAACCTATTGGGAGTTAAATCCCTAAATTATTTTATTTTAAATTTTGAAGGAATCTTTGAAGTTTTAACAAACCATTGAATCAAATTTTCATAAAGCCAAACGGATGTCTTTATGAAATTTAATGTAAGAATGCTAAAGGGTATATTTTAATGAAATGGTATTCCCCAATGAGTTAAATTTGTACACTTTTCTAAAAACTTTCAAATCCCATAAATTACAAAGGTGTTTTCCTGAAAAAATTTTTTAATTTAAAACATCTCCGCTTGGTGGATCCTGATGAAATTGATTAAGTTGATGGCAGGAGTGACATGTTTTGAGAAGGTGATCTGAAGAAAAGTGATTCAAGCATTGATAACAAATAAACTTCTTGTGCCCTACTCGATAGTTGTTTGAAAAAGGCTGACATATTTTTAATCCACGCGAAATGATAAACAGTATAATTTTTGTATTAATAGCATCAGCAGTAGAACCCGCAGAATGATAATTAGGCGAAAGTACTAAAAGATTTATAGGTTCCCTGACACTATTTTCTTGATTTACCTTAATACTAGCGGTAATACACCTTTCCCTGAATACAAAACAAATTAATGGAGAGGTTGTTTAATTTTTCAAATTTTTTACATCATCTATTTTAATGGGAAAGGAAATTGAACCATAATTCAAAACATCTTAAAATGAGGATAACTGTAAACTCTATCTGAATGAAGTTGCACTGGGTATAATGCCGAAACAACGGCCCACAGGAAGCATACTCGTCATCGTTCTTAACATTCACTACCGCATGCTTTACTGCTATGAAGTAAGGAACTTTAACGTAAGTCGAAAGGCCACCTCTAAATGGAGTATAGCTATTAATTTCACCTTTAAATGTAAAACTTCATGTAATGCCCAAAGAATCCCTTTCGGAAAACTCCTCTAATTTTTTGTAATTTGTAATAAACGTTATTGTTATACCACTCACGCAAATTGGTGGTAATATCGATAATTTTTTATAAAGTTTCAACTCAATAACATGATTTTGAGGTTGCATGAAATTGCAGACTAAAATGACATTGACCTTTAGCATCGTTTGCTTAGCATTACTTTAACCTTTCGGCAAAACTATTGTATGCATTTTGTAAAAAAATAAGAGGGTCCTTGATGTTTGCTATATTGACTATAATTCCAGTAAGTAACCTACCATTGAAACATGAATCTAGAGTACCAACTTAATTTGCGTGTACGCTTTTATAACATTTCCACTACCTGTTTTCTCTGAAGCGTCTTTAACTGTTTAACTCTTATAAGATAACACTTTAGCAATGATAAATTACTTTCAGTTTAAGCAAATTTTCGCATGTCTCTAAATAAATTTTATTTTGAATTATATCTGCAATAGCTTAATATTAGTGTTAATTATACGGATGTGCTTACAAATTCATTTTGGGTTTTCAACAATGGAATAATATTTCTTGTTAAATTAACAATATCACTACTGGGGTATACCGTTACTCATAGTTACCTTCAAAACTGTATCCAACACTGCAAAAAATATGAAGCACCGATTATATAGTAATGGAAACAAATATTATATTTATTTGATATGTAAAAATTAAAAATTTAAGTAACTATAGAAGTACTTTAGGTATACAATTGCAATTCTAGTCGTGAGTGCAATATACTGACTGGTACAAAACTCTTTTATCTCCTTATATAGTAATATAAACCCAGCATTCAAGGTCAAAACTGCTTATAACTTGTTGCAAGAGCTTCAGTGTGCATAGATTGCATTTTGTAGCGTTTACTGGGAACATATATTAACCTTGACATCAATACTGTTCTCATGACTCATGCTGCATCACCGCTTGCTCAGGTCATTGTACTAACCACTTCCACTTGTTATCAATTTTGTTAACGTTAACAGATCTATTTATATAACGTTAAAGTTTTAATTGAATACTCATTAATTATTCACCATTAGTAATGGCTTCATCCAGTAAACGATCTAAACTTTCACTAAAAGACAGGCAAAACCTTGTATTTTACATGATGTTTTGGTGCGCCCATCAAATAAACCCAAAAGCATTCAAAAGACCATCCCATCATAAATAAATAAAAGCACCCTTCGAAGAGCAATCATCTCCATCAGGGATAGTGATGTAGAGGATGAATTTTCAATTTCGAGGTATGTACAATTTTAATTAATTAATATTATAGTTTCCTTTCATTAATTCATAGAAATTTTAGTACAAATAAAATTATTCATTTTTCAGCATAACACCAGCAACCACGGTTATAGCAACACCCCCCCACCCCTTGCGAAACCTGCAATATGGAGGAAAAATTTGACTCTTATGAAGGGCACCTCACACAGCAGGATTTGAGCACGATCCACCGACCCTTCAAGCCTTTAAACAAGTATTCGGTGGTTGCGAAAGCTTCACAATGACTATTTGAATAGTGAGGTGGTGGGGGGAAAAAAAGGATAAAGAACTGAAAGGCTAATCAATATTTAGAGGTGTGGGCAAAATATACTAAAGACTGAAAATATATTGCCGTTGGAAATGGATTTATGTTTTTTTGGAATTTATTGTATCTTTTCATTATACAAAATAAATGTAAATTGTTTTTATTTTTATTATTTTTGAATTATTCCCATTATCCAAAAATTTTACTACAGCTAAAAATTTTGATAGTCCAAGTTGCGCTAGAAAAGTGAAATTAAAACATCAAGTCACTTACTCATGCAAAATTTCTGCATCAAAGTAAAGCAGTCCTTTTGCAAATTTTAATTGGTGCGTTACAAATTTTAACTTTAATAAGTTAAGGAAATAATTGAATCCTTGAGTAAGTGCTGAATACAAAATGTTAATTTCAATTAATTTTGTAATTATAGGAAATAATAACTTAAAAATACACTAAGAAGGTTATTGCAAAATATCATATAAAAGCTATATAAAGCATATAAAGCATATAAAGAAATGTGAAAATATAATACAGTTAAAAGAAAGCTTGCGTTAAATAAAAGTTAAACAGTTCTCAAATGCATGTAAATCTGAAAACTTTACAGCATGTATTTATACAACACAAATGACACAATTGCATTCATATATATTTTTACAAATCCTGTTTAAAAGTTGTAATGTAAATTGATGACATAGAAATAGAATGTTCGCTAAATGCTTTACAGCAAAAACTGCGTTCATTATCCTACAATGATTATTAACCTGCACGAAAATTACAAGTCATGTTTTAAGTGTTGTTTAAAATTGAATTTGGTAATTTAAAGACATTTAGATACATTAAATGGATAAATGGCATGCATATGTTTCTTCTGAGCTTACGTAAGTACAAAAGGTGTGTTTAAGTGCTTTTTGTTGTTTCAAAATGGAATTGGCAATTTAATGTAATTTTTCATATTTTGAAAAATTATTACATCAAATGATAGATTACCACTTCTACAACACAACTGCGTTGAAAAAAATTTTTTTCTCGGAATTAGCGAAAAATTTAAATTTTTAAGAGCGCATTTTTCTAGGACTTTCAAAACTGCTAACCTCCTCAAAAACTTTCAGATTTCTAAGAATGATTACCTTGCAACTTCTATTTTTAGCTTTTCACCTTGATCTTTTTATATTTCTAAGAAACCACCGTAAGTCAATAACCTTTGACCTTCAAAACTATTTTGATTTATGATTACCTTGCAACTTTTTAGCTTTGACCTTGACCAATCATTTTAAATCTCCCGCTTAAAGTTCGACCTTGAAAGAGCTCCAAAGCTTGATTTCACCACCAGAGGGCATGACTCAAAATTTAAATACCACAAGCATGCTTGAGACGTAGTTCTGGCATAACAGAAAACTCACTTGACCTTGAAATAAATCCATAAGATTTACATGGGTGACCTTGAACTGGTCCAGGATCGCTTATATGTCTACTCTTACCTATGGTCCTTCAAAATATTTTGAACCGTTGTCCGTGATATGCCCAACTCAGTGGATAATGTTCTTGTGCTAACATGAGATTCCTTCAATATAGAGTACACGGTTAATATTTTCTTGTGTTCTTCCAATTATTTGCCGTTGAAACGTAGGCTGAAAACTACCATTGGCTCGTAAGCTCGCCACTAATCGGGAAAAACTCTTACATCGCAAGGACGCCGATTTGGATATCGAGCTGCGTAAACTCTTTTGCTACTGCGGCATTCTAAAGACATTCAAAATAAACCGCAAGCATATCAACAACTTCATTATTCGTAAAACGCATTTTGAGAGCACAAAATTAATCAAAGTAACGCGAAAGTATTGGCAACTATTGACAATTTGAGGATTATGTATGTTTTGTTTAGGTATCTGTTTCCATTTCCTGCTTCCATTAATTGTATTTTCGTATATATCCATAGTGAATATGCATTTAAACAAACAAAAATAGGCCTTTGTATAACTTTTAGCATTGCTTACTTGCCCGTAGTAATTTCAAAAGGGTGATTTTATTCTGGTGTACAAATTTACAAACATTTCACCTATTCAGAGCCGAAATTGAAGCTGCAGTTTTGTCTACCCATAAGAGGCCTCCGCAATGCACAGAGTGATGGTCAGCATTTCGAGCATTTGCATTAAAAACCTTCCTCCTTTAAATCGGTCCTTTTAGGGCACAACTTACAATTCAGAAAATATAATTTAAAAAGTAAATATTTAAGGGATTTTCGTATAAAGCTTTCTTTGGCCGATGTTTTAGGTTAGAACAAGATATCGAGATACGGTTTTCGAGCTTGTTTAGGTATCATTTATCTACTTGTTCATGAAAAAAAGTCATACCAATGCATTTAATTTTTTGAAATTAAGCGTTTGTCGGAATGTCGAACAATGCCCTCTAGCGACGACATGTGAAACTAACAAAACTTCAAATATAACATTTGTACCCCAAGAATAGCTCATTTCAACGCTTCCAAGTTTGTTAAAATCGGCTTAGTCGTTTCGAAGATACAGGGATTATTTAAGGAAACCTTTGAATACACCACCACATTATTTTTAGACATACGTCAAAAAGTGCCAAACAAAAAGTTCAGATTATCGTCGACTTTAAAGATCAGTTAGTTAATATAGCAGAATTGACAGGAACGTCCCTTTTTAGATACAAGATTGCAGTTAGCTAGCGGCCATTTCAGAAACTTGAAAATATTTTCCAGGTTTTGTATTGGCCGTTTTATAATAACTTTTTTGCGCAAGCCTCTACGATGGATAGTTTCCAGATACAGTACCTCCATTCTTAGTTGGTCACCCTGTACATTAACCCGTTAAGGACCGCTACGAAATAAGTAGCTTTTTTTTGAAAAACATGTTTATTTATTAAAAATATGATAACTGAACACTTATATCCAATTTTTCACAACAGAAATTTTATATGGGACACTGCTAAAGTGTGACGAATAACCTTTACTTGGTATAACATGGTTCAAAGCATTCAAGACAAAGTTTACATCACATTTAGCACAATACGTGAGGTTTATTTGTACAAAGTGTGGTTGACATCTTCATTGGTTGGTTCTTTTGTAATCCAGTGTTCTTTACCATCATACCGAACATCTGAGCTACGATGTGTTTTTTAAACGTATGTTACCAGTATAACCCAATTTCAAATAAGTTGTGGCAACAGCTTCAAACTCTAATCAAGAAAGTGAGTTTGAACCATGCATTCTTCTGTACAAAATCCAGGTATTTACTATGGCCATATCGATAATCCTCGTAATAATAGATACCACTTTTTCCTCTGACTTTTGTCCCATATTTGCTAATGTAGAATCATGCTGTTCAACACCCATGCAAGTTATACGCTTTAAAAGAATGAGGTTGTTGGATAGGAACTTTTTTTCACTTTCTTTGTACCTCATAACATTATTTAATGACTCAAGTGTACCAAAATCAGTACCTAAAATAACACTCTTATTGTTCTTCCATTTCATGATAAGTACTTTACCATTTTCATCAAATTGATAGTCAAAATTTCCTCGAGATTCTTTGTCTAATAATTTCGTGTTTATAAGTGGACTTTGATCTGTTATATTTTCTCGCATTGTCCTGAAAGGTAAAAAATAATTGCAATACTCAAACATATAAGTATATTTAGTAACAAACCTGAGCCTTAAATCGGGTTTATCTAAGATAAACCAGTAAATCTCTATTAGTAAACACATTGTCGAAAATATCACATGATTCTCCACAATTCCAAGAATATTGTAGGTTTCTTTGTCATGTGTATAACGTATTGTTTCTGTCTGAATAAATTCATTCAGATCGTTGTCGAACATTTTTCAAATAATTCATTCATAAACTGTATCATCAATTTTCTTCTATTTCGTTACAACATTGCCAGATTCGATATCATCAGAAAATGTAGAAGAGTTTTCACTTAGGCTCCAAATCAATAAGTCTTGTCTTTTTGACATGGTTTTCTTCTTTGACTACAGTTTTCCTACGCTTGTGTACAGTTTTCTTCGATCTAGTTTACAACATTCGCCTTTAGAGTTCTCTTGATCTAAAACAGTCTAATTTGCTAGGTCTTTTACAAATAGGAATTTAGGTTTAAGATTTGTACTTTACGTAAAGTATACAATCATTGTTAGTACACTAAACCTAAACATGAGTGCTGCGAATACAAAAGCATGGATTACCGATGACATTATTAGGCTAGGTTTTTTATTAAGAGATCTATTTAAGTGTGTTAATACAACTAATGACCCTTTACTAAAGGAAAGATATAAAATCTTGTTAAAAACGCATAGGCAATACCTTTAGCTAAAAAGGCTTTTTATGATGGAAACATAAAAAAATCATCTAATAAATCTAAGGCTGTTTGACCAATTATAAATGATAATGTAATCTGAACAATAAAAACTTATCCACAAATATTTTATGACTCGGATAGTAAGCAAGTAAGTAAAAATACCGCTGCACAGGCTTTTAATAAGTTTTTTTGTAGATACTTGTGTAAATCTTAATAACCAATCATGTATTAATGATATGCCTTCGAGAAATGTATCCAACTCTATTTCGAAGCTGGTAATTATTAATAAAATAATATATTATAATATAAAATAATATATTAAAAAGAAAACCTGAGTTATAGCGAATCAACAGACCTTTCACATAGAAGCCGATATCTACCCATGCGCTATACCAACGATATTTAGATATGCTCAGACATGTATTATCAACGAAGGCTCGAGCGACTGTCGCTTGTTTATTTTTCGTAAAAGTCAAACATTTCCTGTCTAAATTATTTTTAAAACGAAATTACAACAAAATGAATACTGATAATGATAATTCTGATATAGAAATAAAAATACACCTCAGAATTAGAACAAGCTAATTTATTGTCGTTGAATTTACTATCTTCTACGTCAAAGAAAAATATGAAAATGTATACAAACAATTTATGGATTGAAGAAAAAAATAAAACCACAAGTATTTCTGAAAACATTGTAATGGTCTATTTCGAAGAAATGTCAAAAGTGAAAAAGCTTCCACTTTATGGTCTATATATTTTATTAAAATCTACCATTAATATTAATCATGCCATCAATATATAGACTTATTCAAAATTACGTGAATTAGAAACTCTACAGGATATTCCCAAAAAGCACATACTTTGACATCGGAACAAATAAGGCAATTTTACAAGAAGCCCCAGATGATCGTTATCTACAAACAAAATACTTTTAAATAACACACAATTATAATAAATAATAAATATTTAATATTTTTTATCATTGCAGGTTGCAATGATCATTGCAATTAGTGGTGCATGTCGAAGAGGCGAATTGTGGAAATTAAAAATAAATGACATAGAAGATCTAAATTCTGCTTTACTAATAAAATTAAACGACACTAAAACAAAAGTTTCAAGAAGTTTTACAATTACCGGTAATTTTTATAACCTCTGCAAGAAATATGTTTCTTTGCGTCCTTCTGAGATATCTGAAAACCGTTTTTTTTTAAATTATCAAAAAGGAAAATGCACACGGCAAGTGGTAGGAATAAACAAATTTGGTAAAATGCCTCAAGAAATTGCATCATTTTTAAAGTTACCGAATCCAGAATTGTACACGGGCACACATTCCGGCGAACTTACAACCATATCAGCAAATGCCGGAGCTGACCTGCTAACATTGAAACGCCATGGAGGTTGGCAATCTAACAACGTCGTGGAAGGTTATGTCGATGACTCTTTGTACTCCAAAATGAATGTTGCAAACAAAATACTACATTCGGTTTCTCCGCCAACATCAAGTACAGAATTATCTAGCGATGGACCATCAACCTCTACATCTAATACTTTAAATATTTCTAAAAGTAATTCACCAAAATTGTTATTCAAAATTGTTCTAATTTTACGGTTAACTATATCTAAAAATTTTAACGTGAAATTCTTAGATAAGTATGTTACTGTTCAACAAATAAACTTAAATGGGTAATAAATTTCTTTGAAAATAAAATTATATACAGTTTTATATGGTGTGGTTGTAGAAAAGTATAGCGTGCAACACGTAAAACTGCTAATTTCTCACTCGTTTGATTTGCAACTTTTTCAAAATTAGCAATTTTATGCACTTGTTATTTATGGAAATGGACGACATTTCCTTATTACAAATCGTAAAGAAAAGTAGCTCTTTTTTTATAGCAAACATTTCTTTATAAAGAATGATTAATTATTTATTGGAATAAATATTAAACGTACAACTATTAACGTTAGAAAAACTTATGCTTGTACAATGTTTTAACTGTAAATAATTAAATGATAGTGACGAGTTTGATAAAACCTCCTGACGAACTCTTCCATTTGACGTAGAAAATGATGAATCGCTACATGCATGAGCCAGCTGTAATTCAGTACGTTCTAGGACAACACCTGATGGATTCTGTCATCCACTGACGATGATGGCTGATTAAAATCATTTTGACGTCGCCATTTTATTGTTAATGGAGTAGTATTTGATCGCATCCTCCATGACTCTTGAGCCTACTGATATCCGCTCCGCCGTCAGCAAGAAAAATAGTTGACGTTAGACGTATACAGTATCCAGTGTAATCGTCCAGGTTGGGTAACTTCAAATCATGGGCAATTTTCTTCGGCATCTTGTAGAAACCGTGGATCCCACCGGTTACACTGTACATTTATTCTTTATATAAAATGAACAATCTTGAGTGTTTTGCACGCAAGCTTACTTCTCCTTCTCATTAATTTCTCTCATTTCCTTCATAGCGGTGAATATTCGCTTCTTCCTTGTCTTAGTTCCTCACTACGAGATGCCCCATACAGACCGAAAATTAACGCAACCTTAATCGTAAGTAGTATCATCAGGCGTTTCTGTCAAAAATTTTGACACATCATCCTGCGATAGAACTTTGATTCTTTCCTTCATGCCTCACTTTCGCGCTTTAAATATGACTGTAACTTCCCATAATTCGATATATCGACGCTTTTCACTTTCAACATGCAATATGTCGACAACAGGGTGGAAGACTTCAGTCTTTCAGCCTGTAATCAAATATAAAGATAAAACTTAAAATAAGTGTATTCAGGGAAACTCGCCTGTTCATGAAAAAAGCAAGCATAACTTCTTCGTCTATATCTCTTACATTCTTTGAAGTCTCCAAGAATTTAAAATATTGTAGGTCTCATACTTATCTCGTGATTTCAAGGGTAAGAAGTTAGCAACAGCTTGAAGCGCAAATGCCAATATTTCAGGCTGATTTTTATTAGTTATTTCCATTTTACGCGATAACACTTGACAAAGTTTTGTTTACCTATTTTTGTTTAGTTGCTACAGTGATCGAAACGGCAACTTGATTCTCGCCCTTGTCATGCATTTTTAAATAATTTCTTATAAAAGTTATCCATTTCCATTTAGTGTCCGAAAATGTTATGTATTATTCTTAAAGAAACGTAGGTTCTTCTTTACATCATGTTTCGTAGAAACAATACTTTTCTTTACTTATAATACAAATAACTATTGTGTCCTATATATATATATATATATATATATATATATATATATATATATATGTGTGTGTATATACTTATAACGGGTTAAGATGTTCATTATTTGGAACCCAAATTAAATTCTATAAAAGGTCGTTCTCGTACTTATTTAGTTAATAAACTGAATAACACATACTAGAAACCTCTTGTTCTGCAAAAGCGCAAATGCGTCCGGAAACTATGTTTTTCGGCTTATGCCGGCAAAATAATATTAAACTACACTTGGTATTCATTGTAGTGAGAAAACTGAATATTCGCCAGAATCGACGTTTGACATAACACAAAGCCTAGTCACGTTGCGTTTATGTGTACGCATCCGTTACTATCTCCGTGTTAGTATAAACTGCAAATTATATCTATAAATTATTATAAAGCCAACAAATTGGTAAGCTACCTACAAAATTCGAGTAATGAATATGTTGAAATAGGTATATTTGAGCCTTATTTTAGGGACTCGCTGTACATTATACATTTTAGTATCAGCTGCTGCTTGATTGTTGTGTCCCCGTTTAGCCCATACGTTTTTTCTTTCTTAATCATTTCATTCGAGTAATCCACTGACCTTGTATCCATTTTCTAGTTTCGGTTTTACACTTGCAATGCAAACATTTATTTATTTATTTATCACAATTTCCTAGAGGCAATAAGCAGCCGATTTGACAGTAGTAAATAAGCAAGACGATAAATCATGACGGAACAGTGACAGTTCCCAATCTACTCAATAGTTTTGTATTGCAATTATTACACTCACTTACACAGAGTACAGTATTCACTATCATTCGAAACTGAGAGGTTTGAATCTACGCCCTCTTCTAAGAGAGACTTGATTAACAATTTGAGAGACCACTAAGGCTAGTGGCGCAACGGACACTATATTTGAATTTCGTCTGTGATATAGGAAATATCAAGTCGCGTTGTATAACTTCATTTGGGACGAACCATGGAGCGTTTACCATAAATCGTAGAACTTTAGATTGAAAACGTCTAAAGATTTCTATATTGACTGGGGTTCCCAGAGTTGAATACCATAACTCCATTTCGGTATGACATTTATAGAGTAAAATTTTTATTAATGGATAGCTGAGATTTTCTGCCTAGTAGCCAGTACATTTTTGGATCCTAAGTCCCAACTGTTTTCTTTCGTAAAATATGCTTCCTCCATTTCAGCAGTCCGTCAAGGTGGAGACCTGAATATTTTACAGTGTCACCTTGGTGAACCGTTTAGCAGAACGGGAGGGCAGATTCCCCATCATAAAGTAAAGGTCAATTGTACTGACTTCATTTATTTTTATTCTCCATTTGTTGAACCATGGTTCTAAGCTTTGTAAGTGTTCTTGCAGATAGTGGCTTGGTGTGCGGCAATCTTTACATCTCACGAGCAAGTGCTGTCAGTCAAGATTTGATAATTTCGTAAAAATCCGGGAGTAGCGCCTTTTAATTTTGAATAAGATGCCCTGATGCCACACTTTATCAAAAGCTTGTGCGACGATAAACATGGCCGAGAAGTAGCGTTTGTCGTTGAAGTCTTTTGTTATTTTGTCAACGACACGGTAGCTATTTAATGGTGGCGTGATTTTTCCGGAAGCCAAACTGATGATTAGGCATAAGATAATTTTCTGTGATAAGATAGTAATTTAAGAATTTTTCGGGCATTAACCTGTACGAAGTCAGATCTGGTGGTTTACCAGGTTTCGGTATTAGTATTATTTCAACAACCTTCTATTGCTTTGGGAAATGCCTTAATCTCAGTATGGCATTGTGTAGGTAAGATGAATACAAACGCTTTACTTGTGTAACTTTGAAGTTTTAGATTGGACATAGTTGAAACAGTGTTTCTAAATAATGTTGAATTTGGTATTCTTCGTCCAGTATGATTTTAATCATATGGCGTGAAAACTGTTCTCAAAAGCAAACGCAAGAGTCTTTTCTTTATTACTTCTCACCCAATTATTATTCAAGACGAAATGAAATTTTGTATCTGCGGCTGCTTCAATCTTTTATCGCCTTCCAGAGAATATTCTGAGGGTTCCGTTGGAGACAATTGTTGTAAGTAGTTTTTACCGACTTGTTTTTATTTCTGATAGTTGTTGTTTTAGTTCCATTATTTTACGGTTGTCTCCTTTTAT
Organism: Vesta saturnalis; assembly: GCA_036346205.1. Taxonomy (NCBI): domain Eukaryota; kingdom Metazoa; phylum Arthropoda; class Insecta; order Coleoptera; family Lampyridae; genus Vesta; species Vesta saturnalis. Next base: position 2,031,602 of record JARFJB010000974.1, read on the forward strand.
CATCGAGGTGCCTAGTAGTTTGCGATATTCTTTTCAGACTACAGTTTATCTTCACGACAATAGTATAATCTATGGAAGCAATGGTCTGAGTGAGTAACAGTGTCGCTGTCCATGCAGCTTGTTGGATGGTCTGATTAAATTGTTTTACTTCAGTAAATAAATCTTCTTTAGTTTTTAAAGGTACTTCAACCGCTAGCGTTTCGTTAACTACTTTCCGAAGATATACCGAGGCCAAGGGACTTTCAGTTGAAATTACACGAGTTCCCATGGTTAGTATAATTGTGTGTGCTCGTCCGTAAGGTCGAGGCAAGATGCAGCAAATTGGATTTACCTTTAACAATGCAAAAGTCGAGTAAGTCAGGAATATTTGCGAGGTTAGTTGGCCAATGTGGGTTTACCGTGGAGACAATGCCCAGTTGTAGTTGTCCATGATCCCACTGGTATGTTTCGATTGTAATCACCAGAGATGAACCTGTTACCTTTGGGAATAATGTTCATATTGCTCGAGTTTATTATTGTAACGTGGAGGCAGTACACTGCTGAGAGTAGTAGCGATCATTTCCAATCTTCTGTAGTAACAGTGGTTGCTTGTAGGTGTATTTAGGAAACCCACGGTGTTTAATAGAGTTGTTGATAGTAATAAAGGTTCCAACATACGTGCATATGGACGTTGGTATATATTGTATAATTTGAAATTTTACATACATACGATCCGTATAGTGGGATTCAGCGATTAACATAACATCTATGCAGTGATTTGATATGAATGAGATAATCTTGTCTCTGTGATATGCCATTGGCGATCCAGATAGCTATTTTAAGGTGTAGGTCTATGACTTTTTTGAAACGACTGTGGTTAGAAGCGTTAACATATTACCCATTTGTTCCAATAGTTTTAGATTTGTTTAAGTTCATGAAGCTCGCTTGTATCATTGGTAATTGGCGTCGTAGTGCTGCATCGTATTGGGATTGTTGGTGGTTAGTTTACATGGGCGGAGTTCATATTTGGTTGGACTAACTGTGTAGGAAACCAAGAAGGTAGAGTAGGTTGTCTGTTCTTCAATGTTGGATACATTTTGTTGCAGTTCCTTATAAACTAAATATCCTTTGTAATTTTCTGGATGATTGCCTCTAGAATTTATGCGTTTGATGTCGGTACTTTTTTCCTTACGTTGACATTGAACGATGAGCTGTGTTCCAACATTTAACGCACCGTGGGCTCCTGTTGCAGAAGTTTTGGTATTCCCGTGTTTTGATATTTATCACATTGAGGGATCTCGCACTTTGCGTTTGGTGGATCAAATTTGACAATATTTTCGGCTGTTTTACCTCCACAAGAAGAGTGATAAGTATTTTTGTTCTTGTTGTTTCATGTTGGCAATTTTGGTAACCTCGACCAAGTGATTTTGTCTCCTTTTTAACTCTTATAAATTAGAAGAATGAATATTCGTAAGGACTACGAATAATTTCACAACCGGCTCAATTACTTTAACACCTGAAAGAAATATTGGGTGATTTGATTTTGGTTGCTGGGTTTACATCGTATTCAGGGCTTGAATCAGTTTAATTAACTGCAGCTGGAAGTAATTTGTGGATTCAGCCGGTATTCCGATTGTTTTGCTGATGTAGACTGCCTATGTGGCGTCGCTGAATTCATTACGGCTGCGTTTTCTGTATTCAACTGGTTGCAATTCATTTTCTTGTGGTGATTGGTAGTTTGTTGGTGGTTGCTGATATGCAGGTAAATTCGAGCCGCGCTAGCCGATTGAGATTGCAGTATGTGACTTACTGTAAAGTCAGATTGTAAATTATTTACTGACATACATTGATAATTGGAATAAATTGCATTTCTTGGTTTTGATCTATCTGCATCGGTATGAATTGTTGAGTATTTTGTGCAGATGAAATTTGATTGCTATAAAAATTCATAATGTTGTATGCGTTACTTACTGAGGCGATAACACTTGACTCGCAGGTCACGCGATATGTTTAGTAACTGTTTAGTTGCACTTGTAACACACAACTTTACACCTCGAAAGTTAAAAGTATACAAAGCAAACATGTAATAAATACATTTTTATTTGTCAAGCATTATTTTTATACGTATCAATAACACACTGTTTTAAACTAAATCCTTTGTGTTTAATTTAGATAATTCAACAGGTTATTGTCCCAGGACACGTGCAGTTTAAAACGCGTTTAAGTCGTATGTGGCTTGTCTTTGCTTCCGGCAGGATAGAAATCATCGAAATAATCGAACATGATAAGATAATTATCGCGCTTACGCTTATAGTCAGAGATCTAATGTGATCGGTTGAGATAATGGAGGTGGCACTTTGGTGGGTCTGGCGTCGAAATCTAAAACTATTTAACTACGGACGAAGGAGAAAGAATTAATTATTGTAATGAACAGGAATTTTTAAGTGAAACAAATGGATAAATTAAATAGTTCATTTAATGATCTGCGTATGGACTTATAAATTGTAATGATATTTATTTATGCATATGAATAATGTTCACTAACTTTTTAATGATGTTTCAAAATGTCACAAACACTACTCTACTAACCGATGTAAAACATAAACCTTCTTCTGTTCAAATATACTTAATTTTAAATTAATAATAAAATTGAAATAGTTCTCAATCAGAAACCAAAAAGTGTAATTCCAAAATTTAGAAACACTTCAGCTGCATGCATAATGTATAAAAATTGTATTTCTATTAATTACATTGGGTTCTAGTATTAATTTTCCAACAAGAAGCAGAAATGAGCAGAAATAATGAACTTGCATTGTTTGTATCTCACGTGCGGTGCACTTTTGGTATGGAGACGAAATATACAGTAAATTTCTTTACAAAAGTGGCCCAAAATAATCCCAGCGTACATAAAGATCCCCCATTTTATTTTTTTAATATCAGTGCTGCCTCTATGGTTCGAATGGCTGACTGAGATCAGTCGAGTCGCCATGTTTACTCGACCGTTGAACGCTGTAACATCGTTCTATAAAAATATCTGTGAAAACGTATTTTTAAGCTGTCTGATCTGAGGTATGGTTTTACCTATTATAGAAGCGTTGTTATAGTAATAGGAACATTAAGTTGCAATATATTTTATGAAAACACATAGTTTTGCCTACTGTTTGACGAGTTTTGGAAAATATTAAACAGAGCCGACATGAACTTAATTTAACCTAATGCAAGTATACCTTAAAAATGATCCCTTGCTGGGTTGGGTAAAATGATCCGGGATCATTTGCTTAATGCTCACAGCAAAAGTTTAAGACAACAAAAGGGAAAATATATCTACAAATATTCAAATATTCTTAACAAATACTGAATTGTTTTACTTTTTTGTTGCAGATAATAACATGATTCAAAATACAAAAGAAAACTGAGAGGCAGTTATGGGACAAAGAAAAGGGCAACAAACAATACAAGAGGTCCGTCGTGGCTTAGGTTACAAAACTGCGACCAGAAACAGGTGTTCCGCTGATGAGTTTAAAGAGATGCTGTAAAGGAACGAACAAGTTAGCTGTTAATGCTGTTGAGAAACTGGGAAGCAAAAGACTGGTTTTCACAAAGGAACAGGAAGAGAATTGCCAATATACTTGACATGGAAAGCAGAATGTATGGTCTCACCACAAAAGATGTGGGATCCATCAGGTTGCAGACAAAATAATATTGATCATCCCTTCTCCAAGGAAACATGTCTAGCTGGCAAAGAACCGTTGACCGGTTTTCGTAAGAGGCACCCTCAACTTTCACTAAGATCACCAGTCAACATCAGGCTCGCGCTCGTGCTTTTAACCGGCCTATTGTGACCAAATTTTTCACGTTGTTGAAGAGTGTATGACAAAACAAAATTTGCAGCACACAGGATATTTAATGTTGACGAGTACGGTTCTAGGTAAAAATTGTAAAGTTCTTGCTCAGGTAGAAAACAAGTTGGGAGTTGTATCCGCAGAACGAGTGTGTCCACTACTGCCGTAATTTTATGTCTTCATGTGGTTCTTATGTTCCACCTATGGTTAATTTTGCCGTAAGCAGTAGGTAGAGTTGGAGACTTCTAGAACACCGCCACATTTCCAAGGCCCACATTTCCAAGGTTGCCACAAAACCAAGATCCCTACCATACCAAGGTCAAAAAGCGCAATGTGTGACCTAAATACATATCATTACCACAAAACCAGGGTCACAAACCCCGATTTCCTGTTCCACAACTACAAGGCTATCTGTGCGACATATCATTACCACAAAACCAGGGTCACATGCTCCGCTTTTCTGTTCCACTATTACAAGGCTATCCGAACACGCTTTTCTGTTTCACAATTACAAGGCCATCCGTGTGACCTACTTGTATGGTTTTTGTCCACTTGTATGTTTATTGTCCCAGGGTCACAAGCTCCGCTTTTCTGTTCCACTATTACAAGGCTATCCGACCACGCTTTCCTGTTTCACAATTACAAGGCCATCCGTGTGACCTACTTGTATGGTTTTTGTCCACTTGTATGTTTTTTGTTCACTTGTATTGTTATTACCCACTTGTATGGTTATTGTCCACTTGTATGTTTTTTGTCCACTTGTATGTTTTTTGTTCACTTGTATGCTTTTTAACCACTTGTATGGTTTTTGTCCACTTGTACGTTTATTGTCCACTTGTATGTTTTTGTCAACTTGTATGCTTTTTTGCTCACCCTCACGTTATTTACCAAAAATAAAAGACAACGATATGTATATATTTAATTCCTATAGAAAGACAGACATGTACAAATTGTTCATAGAAATAAAGACATGTACAAAATATATGCATGTAGAAAACAAGACATAAATTATATTATAAATGCTTTTGCTCACCTTCACGTCATTTACCAAAAATAAAAGAAAACGATATGGATATATTTCATTCACGTAGACGTACATGTACAAATTGTTCATATAAATAAAGACATGGTTAAAATATATGTGTAATGCATGTAAAAAGCATGACATAAATTATATATTATAAATATGTATTACGCAGATATATGATCATATGCCTCATATACATGAGGCAGTATTCACAGTGACATGTGGTACCAAGCCGTTCATCGCTCTCACAAACGAAAACACACACTATAACAACCAACCCTAAACACACATACTGCAATACATACCCACACACTCAAACACACACACTACACACATTCACCATTATGCCACGACGGAGAAGTTCGGTCCTCGAAATGGATGCCTTAGGGTTGCAAAGTTAGATTTGCAACCCATGTTGGATCTCAAGCCAACTCCCCAGTCTCAAGGAGCCGTACTAAACGACGAGAATACTTGGAAAACTCGAGATCATAATGAAAAAATGCGGTTTAAGCAACGCTTATATATCCTGAAGATACCTTGAAAGCGCAAATCTGTGCTCTATTGGTTATAAAGTGACCTAAATTCAATGCATGTATAATTATGCATGATACAAAGTAACATACAACTTTTTTAGCGAATATGAGCCGTATTGGGGAAAAGTTGACCTTTAGATACATTGTATGCAAATATTGCAGTAGAATTAAACAATACTTATTAGTTGATTTATTAGGAATTGCAAAATATCATTTTATTTAGGTAATTATATTGCAAGTATAATTACTAAATAGTAAATTATACATATTAAACAAGAGCGTATGTCAATTACTAGTAACATCATTTCGTTTATAAATCTATAAATACATACTTAATTATATGTAAAATGCAAATAATGTTTTTTAAATTGCAGTTTAATTCTTACAGAAAGAATGTAGCACGATGCGAGTTCTAAAACCTGTACTTTTATTGTTTTTATATTTGTATAAATTTAAAAGGTCAACCCAGTATTTTTTATGAATGAACAAATCAGGTTATATATTATTTGTTTGAAAAGTAGATGTTGTCCTCTTATAAAATTGGAATGTGTATTATACTAGTTAGATATTGTACAAAACGCAGAAAGAAGTGTGTAATAAGGTATTAAAATTATTTATATACATCTAAGGTGTTTAAAAAAGTAGTAAAAAATGAACTGTAAATGAATTACAAGATATATCAATTACTACATAAGTTCATAATCCGCTATATCCGGTTTTGCTATATTTGAAATCAGAGGTACAAATACATATCTTATGGAACGAGTATAATTAATGGTAATTAATGAAGAAGCACTAAAGAGGACATCATGTTTTATTTTCGTAATGTTTAAAATGCTGAAAAAGTTAATTTGAGTCCTATATAAATAAACTTTTAATTTTTATATGTAGTTGTTGTAATTATAACTTTCACATTATAAGACGAGTCGTAAAGCAGCTATAAAGATTTCTTTTCTACGTTCTCTCATTATTTATTATTTTTCAGTAAAGAATTTTTGATAAAAATAACATGCGATCGTTTTTCCTTAAAGCATCGTATCTAGCCGTTTGACCGATTCTTTAAGTGCGTCGAGACGTCTCGAAATAGAATTTTTCGAAACCACCCTCATCGTAGCTCGAAACGACCGGAGCGAAGTATGGCATGTCGGTACTCAAACATCGTTGACGGCGCGCATCTTTAACCCGGTTCCCCACGTCTAGGACCCTTAACGGAGATAGCTGTAGCTCGAAATGGTCGAGCGAAGTATGGCATGTCGGTACTCAAACATCGTCCCCCGACTGCGTGCGTCGTTTGCACCTGGTTTCTAGGACCCCTAACGGAGATAGATCGGAAACAGTAGAGCAAAGTGTACCTTGTCGGTACTCAAACATCATCCCTCGACGGCGTGCGTCGTTTGCACCTGGTCCCCTTTAGGACCCTCACTAACGGAGATAGCTCGTAGCTCGAAATGGTCAGCGAAGTATGGCGTCGGTACTCAAACATCGTCCCCGACTGCGTGCGTCGTTTGCACCTGGTTCCCTCTTCTAGGACCCTCACTAACGGAGATAGCTCGTAGCTCGAAAATGGTCGGAGCAAAGTGTATTGTCGGTACTCAAACATCGTCCTCGACGGCGTGCGTCGTTTGCACCTGGTTCTTCTAGGACCCTCTAACGGAGATAGCTTATAGATCGGAAACAGTAGGAGCAAAGCGTACCTTGTCGGTACTCAAACATCGTCCCTCGACGGCGTGCGTCGTTTGCACCTGGTCCCCCTTTTACCCTCTAAGGAGATAGCTCGTAGCTCGAAAACGACCGGAGCGAATTATGGCATGTCGGTACTCAAACATCGTCCCCGACGGCGCGCATCTTTTAACCCGGTTCCCACGTCAGGACTCCCTAACGGAGATAGCTCGTAGCTCGAAAATGGTCGGAGCGAAGTATGGCATGTCGGTACTCAAACATCGTCCCCGACTGCGTGCGTCGTTTTCACCTGGTCCCCTCTTCTAGGACCCCCTAACGGAGATAGCTCAGCTCGAAAATGGGCGGAGCGAAGTTTGAATGTATACTCAAACGTCGCCCCGACTGCGTGCGTCGTTTGCACCTGGTCCCCTTCTAGGACTCTTAACGGAGATAGCTCGTAGCTCGAAATGGTCGGAGCGAAGTATGGCATGTCGGTACTAAACATCGTCCCCGACGGCACACATCTTTTAACCCGGTTCCCCTTATAACCTCCTAACGAGATAGCTCGTAGCTCGAAAATGGCCAGAGCGAAGTTTCTGGAAAAACAGGGTTGAACTGTAGTTGAGCTGTATTTAAGCTGGTTTTGAGCTGGTTTGAGCTGGTTTGAGCTGTATTTGAGCTGGTTTTGAGCTGGTTTGAGCTGGTTTGAGCTGTTTTTTATCTGTACAGATTCCTGTTTAACCTTGCTAATATGTAACTCCCACATGGTAGGATTTGGTTCCGGCAGTTGCGCACGCAACTGTCCGGTTCACCACTTCCCTCATTCCACTTTCCCCACCCAACCCGAACACTTCAAATTTTGTATTTAAGACAGAGCGGTTCCACTACAGTGTTAGTCCGTCTTTATGAACCACCAAGTAAAGTTTTCAAGCGGTGTTACATCATGTCTTCAAAGAATAGTAAGTGTTAGTTTCGTATTACTTCCCGGCTACCCGTCATATCCAACACTCTTATTCACATCAACCTACACTTCAGCATGCAGTTATTATTCATTCTTTGTTGCAGCAAAATGTTTCAATGTGAATGCCTCAAGAAATTTTGTCGAAAGGATTCTTTACTGAGACATCAAAAACAGCGTGCTGGATGTCAGTATCTACTCCACCATCTGGCATGCAGGAGGTTCGTTGCAAAACCAAACCACAGGGAGCAATGTGGTGCAAGGAAGCACTTCCGACGATAACAAAGCAGTACATAGACATGTTACTGATTCCTTTGCGCAAGCAGGACCATCTGGGGTAAACTGAAGGATAATGCAAAACCCGGACCATCAGGGTTTAGCAACTCAAGGAAGCGGAAGGCTGACCAACACGATGAACCGGTAGAACCAAAAAACAATGGTGAGAGTGTGCACTGCACAGATTGTTCAATGGATGTACCTAGGTATGCATTCCAAGGACACCTCAGAAGCAATAGGCATAAAGCAAATGTATGTTCCTTGTCGATACTGGGGTCGAAGTGATCCGAAATGCGTTTAAACAATGCATTGTGTCGTACCGATTGTCTCCATGCAATATGCATACTGATGTGTTCACCTTTATGGCAGACGTGAAAGGGAATGTATTGAAGGTAGTACAAAATCAGTTGCAGAAACACTATTCATTAAAATGTAATGTTGAGCTGTTTGGTTTATACTTTTGAACAGTAGGAAAGCACAGAACTGAAATCGTTTCAGACTAAGTATGATATTCTCAGTGTAGGGACGGTGTTAGAAGAGTATTTCCAAAAAATAAGTGAAATATTGGATGCAAAACAATCGAATTTCAACATAAAGATTCTGGTAAGTGTGAGTCGTGGTGTACTCGAGTATTAACAACTGTTTTAGGGTGGTCCCTGGTGCAATTCGTGTATATAGAGGTAAACCTGCTTAAATTTGGTCCCACCACGGGTTCTTCCTATATGGCTGTCCCCGCCGAAATCGCACATAAACACGCCATAGTCAATGTAAAAATAATGATAATTGCTGCTTTGCATGGGCTGTTGTATCGGCACTAGTGACACCAACGGAGTACCACAACGCACATCTTCTTACCCTGATTTCCAGACGTTATTCAACTGGACTGGTGTACAGTTCCCTGTTAAGCTGACGAATATTTCAACGTTTGAGAGCAATAACAACATTTCCATTAATGTTTATGGGTTAGACGATACCTATCGTGATGGTCAACGTGTCACGGAGGTAGTGGGGCCTCTATATACCAAAGCCAAACAGGCAGTCCATGTTAATTTATTATTATTAGTCAGTAACCAAACAGATAATCAGCATTATGTATGGATAAAAATTTTTCTCGTTTACTTAGCAACCAAATAACTCGGCGGAACGGAGCAATGTATTTTTGTGATGCATGCTTGTATTACTTTAGATCCGAGGAGCAATTAACCCGACACGTGTCACACGACTGTAACTTCGTATATACAAAATTACCGGGCGTGAAACAAAAAAAGACATAACCGGGGAATTCTACGCGGAAAATATACTCGCTTTTCGGAACTATCAGAAACAAATGGTTCTACCATTCGTAATATATGCTGATTTTGAAGCGCTCTTAGTACCGGTAGATACGGCTGAACCAGATCCCGAAAAACCGTTCACGATAAAACGTGTAAACACGAACCATACTCGTTTAGTTATTACATTAAGTGTAGTGTAAACGATGCGTGGTCTAAGTTAGAGCTGTATAGAGGGAGCAATGCAGGGAGATATTTATAAGACGACTGGAAAGTGATGTAAAACGGATATATAATGAACATTTCAAAGCTATTGTCCCAATGACACCATTAACGGATGAACAGCAGGTTACGTATGAATGCAGTGTATGTTGTTACATATGCGGTAAGCACTTTACGGACGATCCGACAAATCCGAAAGTACGAGATCACTGTCACGTTACTGGTAAGTATCGTGGTGCAGCACATTCGACGTGTAACTTAAACTATCAGGTACCTACATTTCTTCCCGTTTTTCTACATAATCTCAGTGGTTATGATGTTCACCTGTTCATTAAACAGTTAGCGAGTGAAACGGAAGAAATTACCGTACTGGTTAACAGTGAAAAATATATAACGTTTGGTAAGCATATTTTTGTTGATGAATATGTAAACAGTCATGGTATCAGGAAAAGAAATACATTAATTTACGGTTCGTCGATAGTTGCAGATTCATGGCTGCATCCTTAGATACTCTATCCCAGAATTTATCAGATGATCAATGTATGGAGGTACGGAAATATTTTAGTAATGATAGCGACTTCAACTTAGTGAGAAATAAAGGTAGTTTCCCTTATGCGTACGTAGACAGCTTTAGTAAGTTGAACGACATCACGGTGCCATCATATGACAAATTCTACGATAAAATGCGCGATGCAAATATTTCCGATGACGAATACTGTCGCGTTCTACTGGTATGGGATCACTTTAAGTGTAATACACTAGGTGATTATGCTGATATTTATTTAAAATCAGATGTGTTGTTATTGGCTGACGTGTTTGAAAACTTTAGGAGATTATGTATGGGTGTGTATGGGTTAGAACCTGCACAGTATGTCACTTTACCTGGATTGGCGTGGGATGCCATGTTGAAATGTACGAAAGTAGAGCTAGAATTACTGACGGATATGGATATGTATCACTTTTTTAAACAAGGTATTCGAGGTGGAGTAAGTACTTGTATCAAGCGGAGAAGCATCGCTAATAACGAGTTTGTTCCAAACTATGATCCTAAACAACCGAAAGTGTTTTTACAATATTTAGATGCCACGAATTTATACGGCTGGAGTATGAAGCAATACCTGCCTCACGATGGGTTTATGTGGTTACCTCAAGAGGAAATAGAACACTTTAACGTATTAAAGATTGATGATGACGCCGATGTTGGATTTGTACTGGAGGTTGATATACATTATCCCCACCATCTGCATGACGAACACAACGATTATCCGTTTTGTCCTGAAATGATCTGCGCACCACATTCCCAGGAGGAGAAGTTAATCCCGAACCTGTGTGATAAGACCAACTATGTTATACATTACCGCTATTTAAAACAATGTATAGAGCATGGCTTAATTGTTACTCGTATTCATAGGGTTTTACGATTTCGTCAGAGTCCGTGGCTAATACCATACGTAGACCTTAATACAGCTCTCCGCAACACAGCACAAAACAAGTTTGAAAAGGATTTCTATAAAATCATGAATAATGGCGTGTTTGGTAAAACAATGGAAAATGTCGATAAACGAAGAGTTATTAAACTGTTAACACATTGGGAAAATAACGGTCGTAGGGGTAGGTCTAGCGCGGTACGTTGCAAAACCGCAATTTAAAAATTTTATTCAATTCACTGATAAATTGTTTGCGGCGGAATTGTCGAAACAGGTAGTTACGTACGACAAACCCGTCTATGTCGGATTCAGTATTTTAGATCTTTCCAAAATTATAATGTATCGGTTTTTTTATGATATCTTACGAGCTCATTATGGCAAGAATGTCACGTTGCTCTATAATGACACGGATTCTTTGATTGTTGAGATAGTAACTGATGATATGTATGCACACATGAGAAATAATTTAGACGAATATGATACTTCCAACTATCATAATGAGTTGCATGGTATTCCTACGACTGCTTCCGTCGTTGGACGAATGAAAGATGAGTACGCAGGAAAGCGATTCATTATTTTTATGGTGCTGGATCGAAGTCATACTGTCTGAAGCTTGCTGATAAGGAAGTTGTTAAGAAACGAAAGGTGTTAAGAAAGTTGTTATTCAGAAAGTGTTGACGGAAGTAGACTACAAAGCGGTTGCGGAGGGTCTGATAAAACAGTAATGTGTAAAACCCCAGATGATCGTTATCTACAAACAAAATACTTTTAAATAACACACAATTATAATAAATAATAAATATTTAATATTTTTATCATTGCAGGTTGCAATGATCATTGCAATTAGTGGTGCATGTCGAAGAGGCGAATTGTGGAAATTAAAAAAATGACATAGAAGATCTAAATTCTGCATTGCTAATAAAATTAAACGACACAAAACAAAAGTTTCAAGAAGTTTTACAATTACCGGTAATTTTTATAACCTCTGCAAGAAATATGTTTCTCGTCCTTCTGAGATATCTGAAAACCGTTTTTTTAAATTATCAAAAGGAAAATGCACACGGCAAGTGGTAGGAATAAACAAATTTGGTAAAATGCCTCAAGAAATTGCATCATTTTAAAGTTACTGAATCCAGAAGCACGGGCACACATTCCGGAATTCGACAACCATATCAGCAAATGCCGGAGCTGACCTGCTAACATTGAAACGCCATGGAGGTTGGCAATCTAACAACGTCGTGGAAGGTTATGTCGATGACTCTTTGTACTCCAAAATGAATGTTGCAAACAAAATACTACATTCGGTTTCTCCGCCAACATCAAGTACAGAATTATCGATGGACCATCAACCTGTACATCTAATACTTTAAATATTAAAAGTAATTCACCAAAATTGTTATTCAAAATTGTTCTAATTTTTACGGTTAACTATATCTAAAAATTTTAACGTGAAATTCTTAGATAAGTATGTTACTGTTCAACAAATAAACTTAAATGGGTAATAAATTTTGAAAATAAAATTATACAGTTTTATATGGTGTGGTTGTAGGTATAGCGTAACACGTAAAACTGCTAATTTCTCACTCGTTTGATTTGCAACTTTTCAAAATTAGCAATTTTATGCACTTGTTATTTATGGAAATGGACGACATTTCCTTATTACAACTGTAAAGAAAAGTATCTCTTTTTATAGCAAACATTTCTTTATAAAGAATGATTAATTATTTATTGAATAAATATTAAACGTACAACTATTAACGTTAGAAAAACTTATGCTTGTACAATGTTTTAACTGTAAATAATTAAATGATAGTGACGAGTTTGATAAAACCTCCTGACGAACTCCTCCATTTGACGTAGAAAATGATGAATCGCTACATGCATGAGCCAGCTGTAATTCAGTACGTTCTAGGACAACACCTGATGGATTCTGTCATCCACTGACGATGATGGCTGATTAAAATCATTTTGACGTCGCCATTTTATTGTTAATGGAGTAGTATTTGATCGCATCCTCCATGACTCTTGAGCCTACTGATATCCGCTCCGCCGTCAGCAAGAAAAATAGTTGACGTTAGACGTATACAGTATCCAGTGTAATCGTCCAGGTTGGGTAACTTCAAATCATGGGCAATTTTCTTCGGCATCTTGTAGAAACCGTGGATCCCACCGGTTACACTGTACATTTATTCTTTATATAAAATGAACAATCTTGAGTGTTTTGCACGCAAGCTTACTTCTCCTTCTCATTAATTTCTCTCATTTCCTTCATAGCGGTGAATATTCGCTTCTTCCTTGTCTTAGTTCCTCACTACGAGATGCCCCATACAGACCGAAAATTAACGCAACCTTAATCGTAAGTAGTATCATCAGGCGTTTCTGTCAAAAATTTTGACACATCATCCTGCGATAGAACTTTGATTCTTTCCTTCATGCCTCACTTTCGCGCTTTAAATATGACTGTAACTTCCCATAATTCGATATATCGACGCTTTTCACTTTCAACATGCAATATGTCGACAACAGGGTGGAAGACTTCAGTCTTTCAGCCTGTAATCAAATATAAAGATAAAACTTAAAATAAGTGTATTCAGGGAAACTCGCCTGTTCATGAAAAAAGCAAGCATAACTTCTTCGTCTATATCTCTTACATTCTTTGAAGTCTCCAAGAATTTAAAATATTGTAGGTCTCATACTTATCTCGTGATTTCAAGGGTAAGAAGTTAGCAACAGCTTGAAGCGCAAATGCCAATATTTCAGGCTGATTTTTATTAGTTATTTCCATTTTACGCGATAACACTTGACAAAGTTTTGTTTACCTATTTTTGTTTAGTTGCTACAGTGATCGAAACGGCAACTTGATTCTCGCCCTTGTCATGCATTTTTAAATAATTTCTTATAAAAGTTATCCATTTCCATTTAGTGTCCGAAAATGTTATGTATTATTCTTAAAGAAACGTAGGTTCTTCTTTACATCATGTTTCGTAGAAACAATACTTTTCTTTACTTATAATACAAATAACTATTGTGTCCTATATATATATATATATATATATATATATATATATATATATATATGTGTGTGTATATACTTATAACGGGTTAAGATGTTCATTATTTGGAACCCAAATTAAATTCTATAAAAGGTCGTTCTCGTACTTATTTAGTTAATAAACTGAATAACACATACTAGAAACCTCTTGTTCTGCAAAAGCGCAAATGCGTCCGGAAACTATGTTTTTCGGCTTATGCCGGCAAAATAATATTAAACTACACTTGGTATTCATTGTAGTGAGAAAACTGAATATTCGCCAGAATCGACGTTTGACATAACACAAAGCCTAGTCACGTTGCGTTTATGTGTACGCATCCGTTACTATCTCCGTGTTAGTATAAACTGCAAATTATATCTATAAATTATTATAAAGCCAACAAATTGGTAAGCTACCTACAAAATTCGAGTAATGAATATGTTGAAATAGGTATATTTGAGCCTTATTTTAGGGACTCGCTGTACATTATACATTTTAGTATCAGCTGCTGCTTGATTGTTGTGTCCCCGTTTAGCCCATACGTTTTTTCTTTCTTAATCATTTCATTCGAGTAATCCACTGACCTTGTATCCATTTTCTAGTTTCGGTTTTACACTTGCAATGCAAACATTTATTTATTTATTTATCACAATTTCCTAGAGGCAATAAGCAGCCGATTTGACAGTAGTAAATAAGCAAGACGATAAATCATGACGGAACAGTGACAGTTCCCAATCTACTCAATAGTTTTGTATTGCAATTATTACACTCACTTACACAGAGTACAGTATTCACTATCATTCGAAACTGAGAGGTTTGAATCTACGCCCTCTTCTAAGAGAGACTTGATTAACAATTTGAGAGACCACTAAGGCTAGTGGCGCAACGGACACTATATTTGAATTTCGTCTGTGATATAGGAAATATCAAGTCGCGTTGTATAACTTCATTTGGGACGAACCATGGAGCGTTTACCATAAATCGTAGAACTTTAGATTGAAAACGTCTAAAGATTTCTATATTGACTGGGGTTCCCAGAGTTGAATACCATAACTCCATTTCGGTATGACATTTATAGAGTAAAATTTTTATTAATGGATAGCTGAGATTTTCTGCCTAGTAGCCAGTACATTTTTGGATCCTAAGTCCCAACTGTTTTCTTTCGTAAAATATGCTTCCTCCATTTCAGCAGTCCGTCAAGGTGGAGACCTGAATATTTTACAGTGTCACCTTGGTGAACCGTTTAGCAGAACGGGAGGGCAGATTCCCCATCATAAAGTAAAGGTCAATTGTACTGACTTCATTTATTTTTATTCTCCATTTGTTGAACCATGGTTCTAAGCTTTGTAAGTGTTCTTGCAGATAGTGGCTTGGTGTGCGGCAATCTTTACATCTCACGAGCAAGTGCTGTCAGTCAAGATTTGATAATTTCGTAAAAATCCGGGAGTAGCGCCTTTTAATTTTGAATAAGATGCCCTGATGCCACACTTTATCAAAAGCTTGTGCGACGATAAACATGGCCGAGAAGTAGCGTTTGTCGTTGAAGTCTTTTGTTATTTTGTCAACGACACGGTAGCTATTTAATGGTGGCGTGATTTTTCCGGAAGCCAAACTGATGATTAGGCATAAGATAATTTTCTGTGATAAGATAGTAATTTAAGAATTTTTCGGGCATTAACCTGTACGAAGTCAGATCTGGTGGTTTACCAGGTTTCGGTATTAGTATTATTTCAACAACCTTCTATTGCTTTGGGAAATGCCTTAATCTCAGTATGGCATTGTGTAGGTAAGATGAATACAAACGCTTTACTTGTGTAACTTTGAAGTTTTAGATTGGACATAGTTGAAACAGTGTTTCTAAATAATGTTGAATTTGGTATTCTTCGTCCAGTATGATTTTAATCATATGGCGTGAAAACTGTTCTCAAAAGCAAACGCAAGAGTCTTTTCTTTATTACTTCTCACCCAATTATTATTCAAGACGAAATGAAATTTTGTATCTGCGGCTGCTTCAATCTTTTATCGCCTTCCAGAGAATATTCTGAGGGTTCCGTTGGAGACAATTGTTGTAAGTAGTTTTTACCGACTTGTTTTTATTTCTGATAGTTGTTGTTTTAGTTCCATTATTTTACGGTTGTCTCCTTTTATCATCGAGGTGCCTAGTAGTTTGCGATATTCTTTTCAGACTACAGTTTATCTTCACGACAATAGTATAATCTATGGAAGCAATGGTCTGAGTGAGTAACAGTGTCGCTGTCCATGCAGCTTGTTGGATGGTCTGATTAAATTGTTTTACTTCAGTAAATAAATCTTCTTTAGTTTTTAAAGGTACTTCAACCGCTAGCGTTTCGTTAACTACTTTCCGAAGATATACCGAGGCCAAGGGACTTTCAGTTGAAATTACACGAGTTCCCATGGTTAGTATAATTGTGTGTGCTCGTCCGTAAGGTCGAGGCAAGATGCAGCAAATTGGATTTACCTTTAACAATGCAAAAGTCGAGTAAGTCAGGAATATTTGCGAGGTTAGTTGGCCAATGTGGGTTTACCGTGGAGACAATGCCCAGTTGTAGTTGTCCATGATCCCACTGGTATGTTTCGATTGTAATCACCAGAGATGAACCTGTTACCTTTGGGAATAATGTTCATATTGCTCGAGTTTATTATTGTAACGTGGAGGCAGTACACTGCTGAGAGTAGTAGCGATCATTTCCAATCTTCTGTAGTAACAGTGGTTGCTTGTAGGTGTATTTAGGAAACCCACGGTGTTTAATAGAGTTGTTGATAGTAATAAAGGTTCCAACATACGTGCATATGGACGTTGGTATATATTGTATAATTTGAAATTTTACATACATACGATCCGTATAGTGGGATTCAGCGATTAACATAACATCTATGCAGTGATTTGATATGAATGAGATAATCTTGTCTCTGTGATATGCCATTGGCGATCCAGATAGCTATTTTAAGGTGTAGGTCTATGACTTTTTTGAAACGACTGTGGTTAGAAGCGTTAACATATTACCCATTTGTTCCAATAGTTTTAGATTTGTTTAAGTTCATGAAGCTCGCTTGTATCATTGGTAATTGGCGTCGTAGTGCTGCATCGTATTGGGATTGTTGGTGGTTAGTTTACATGGGCGGAGTTCATATTTGGTTGGACTAACTGTGTAGGAAACCAAGAAGGTAGAGTAGGTTGTCTGTTCTTCAATGTTGGATACATTTTGTTGCAGTTCCTTATAAACTAAATATCCTTTGTAATTTTCTGGATGATTGCCTCTAGAATTTATGCGTTTGATGTCGGTACTTTTTTCCTTACGTTGACATTGAACGATGAGCTGTGTTCCAACATTTAACGCACCGTGGGCTCCTGTTGCAGAAGTTTTGGTATTCCCGTGTTTTGATATTTATCACATTGAGGGATCTCGCACTTTGCGTTTGGTGGATCAAATTTGACAATATTTTCGGCTGTTTTACCTCCACAAGAAGAGTGATAAGTATTTTTGTTCTTGTTGTTTCATGTTGGCAATTTTGGTAACCTCGACCAAGTGATTTTGTCTCCTTTTTAACTCTTATAAATTAGAAGAATGAATATTCGTAAGGACTACGAATAATTTCACAACCGGCTCAATTACTTTAACACCTGAAAGAAATATTGGGTGATTTGATTTTGGTTGCTGGGTTTACATCGTATTCAGGGCTTGAATCAGTTTAATTAACTGCAGCTGGAAGTAATTTGTGGATTCAGCCGGTATTCCGATTGTTTTGCTGATGTAGACTGCCTATGTGGCGTCGCTGAATTCATTACGGCTGCGTTTTCTGTATTCAACTGGTTGCAATTCATTTTCTTGTGGTGATTGGTAGTTTGTTGGTGGTTGCTGATATGCAGGTAAATTCGAGCCGCGCTAGCCGATTGAGATTGCAGTATGTGACTTACTGTAAAGTCAGATTGTAAATTATTTACTGACATACATTGATAATTGGAATAAATTGCATTTCTTGGTTTTGATCTATCTGCATCGGTATGAATTGTTGAGTATTTTGTGCAGATGAAATTTGATTGCTATAAAAATTCATAATGTTGTATGCGTTACTTACTGAGGCGATAACACTTGACTCGCAGGTCACGCGATATGTTTAGTAACTGTTTAGTTGCACTTGTAACACACAACTTTACACCTCGAAAGTTAAAAGTATACAAAGCAAACATGTAATAAATACATTTTTATTTGTCAAGCATTATTTTTATACGTATCAATAACACACTGTTTTAAACTAAATCCTTTGTGTTTAATTTAGATAATTCAACAGGTTATTGTCCCAGGACACGTGCAGTTTAAAACGCGTTTAAGTCGTATGTGGCTTGTCTTTGCTTCCGGCAGGATAGAAATCATCGAAATAATCGAACATGATAAGATAATTATCGCGCTTACGCTTATAGTCAGAGATCTAATGTGATCGGTTGAGATAATGGAGGTGGCACTTTGGTGGGTCTGGCGTCGAAATCTAAAACTATTTAACTACGGACGAAGGAGAAAGAATTAATTATTGTAATGAACAGGAATTTTTAAGTGAAACAAATGGATAAATTAAATAGTTCATTTAATGATCTGCGTATGGACTTATAAATTGTAATGATATTTATTTATGCATATGAATAATGTTCACTAACTTTTTAATGATGTTTCAAAATGTCACAAACACTACTCTACTAACCGATGTAAAACATAAACCTTCTTCTGTTCAAATATACTTAATTTTAAATTAATAATAAAATTGAAATAGTTCTCAATCAGAAACCAAAAAGTGTAATTCCAAAATTTAGAAACACTTCAGCTGCATGCATAATGTATAAAAATTGTATTTCTATTAATTACATTGGGTTCTAGTATTAATTTTCCAACAAGAAGCAGAAATGAGCAGAAATAATGAACTTGCATTGTTTGTATCTCACGTGCGGTGCACTTTTGGTATGGAGACGAAATATACAGTAAATTTCTTTACAAAAGTGGCCCAAAATAATCCCAGCGTACATAAAGATCCCCCATTTTATTTTTTTAATATCAGTGCTGCCTCTATGGTTCGAATGGCTGACTGAGATCAGTCGAGTCGCCATGTTTACTCGACCGTTGAACGCTGTAACATCGTTCTATAAAAATATCTGTGAAAACGTATTTTTAAGCTGTCTGATCTGAGGTATGGTTTTACCTATTATAGAAGCGTTGTTATAGTAATAGGAACATTAAGTTGCAATATATTTTATGAAAACACATAGTTTTGCCTACTGTTTGACGAGTTTTGGAAAATATTAAACAGAGCCGACATGAACTTAATTTAACCTAATGCAAGTATACCTTAAAAATGATCCCTTGCTGGGTTGGGTAAAATGATCCGGGATCATTTGCTTAATGCTCACAGCAAAAGTTTAAGACAACAAAAGGGAAAATATATCTACAAATATTCAAATATTCTTAACAAATACTGAATTGTTTTACTTTTTTGTTGCAGATAATAACATGATTCAAAATACAAAAGAAAACTGAGAGGCAGTTATGGGACAAAGAAAAGGGCAACAAACAATACAAGAGGTCCGTCGTGGCTTAGGTTACAAAACTGCGACCAGAAACAGGTGTTCCGCTGATGAGTTTAAAGAGATGCTGTAAAGGAACGAACAAGTTAGCTGTTAATGCTGTTGAGAAACTGGGAAGCAAAAGACTGGTTTTCACAAAGGAACAGGAAGAGAATTGCCAATATACTTGACATGGAAAGCAGAATGTATGGTCTCACCACAAAAGATGTGGGATCCATCAGGTTGCAGACAAAATAATATTGATCATCCCTTCTCCAAGGAAACATGTCTAGCTGGCAAAGAACCGTTGACCGGTTTTCGTAAGAGGCACCCTCAACTTTCACTAAGATCACCAGTCAACATCAGGCTCGCGCTCGTGCTTTTAACCGGCCTATTGTGACCAAATTTTTCACGTTGTTGAAGAGTGTATGACAAAACAAAATTTGCAGCACACAGGATATTTAATGTTGACGAGTACGGTTCTAGGTAAAAATTGTAAAGTTCTTGCTCAGGTAGAAAACAAGTTGGGAGTTGTATCCGCAGAACGAGTGTGTCCACTACTGCCGTAATTTTATGTCTTCATGTGGTTCTTATGTTCCACCTATGGTTAATTTTGCCGTAAGCAGTAGGTAGAGTTGGAGACTTCTAGAACACCGCCACATTTCCAAGGCCCACATTTCCAAGGTTGCCACAAAACCAAGATCCCTACCATACCAAGGTCAAAAAGCGCAATGTGTGACCTAAATACATATCATTACCACAAAACCAGGGTCACAAACCCCGATTTCCTGTTCCACAACTACAAGGCTATCTGTGCGACATATCATTACCACAAAACCAGGGTCACAAGCTCCGCTTTTCTGTTCCACTATTACAAGGCTATCCGACCACGCTTTCCTGTTTCACAATTACAAGGCCATCCGTGTGACCTACTTGTATGGTTTTTGTCCACTTGTATGTTTATTGTCCCAGGGTCACAAGCTCCGCTTTTCTGTTCCACTATTACAAGGCTATCCGACCACGCTTTCCTGTTTCACAATTACAAGGCCATCCGTGTGACCTACTTGTATGGTTTTGTCCACTTGTATGTTTATTGTCCACTGTATGTTTTCGTCCACTTGTATGG
This sequence comes from Vesta saturnalis, assembly GCA_036346205.1. Classification (NCBI taxonomy): domain Eukaryota; kingdom Metazoa; phylum Arthropoda; class Insecta; order Coleoptera; family Lampyridae; genus Vesta; species Vesta saturnalis. Next base: position 2,052,523 of record JARFJB010000974.1, read on the forward strand.
TTATTGCCCACTTGTATGGTTATTGCCTTCTTGTATGTTTTTTGTCCACTTGTATGTTTTTTGTTCACTTGTATGCTTTTTACCCACTTGTATGGTTTTTGTCCACTTGTATGTTTATTGTCCACTTGTATGTTTTTGTCCACTTGTATGCTTTTTTGCTCACCTCACGTTATTTACCAAAAATAAAAGACAACGATATGTATATATTTAATTCCTATAGAAAGATTCTTCACTGGGTGAGTCGTCATCTGATGACTCAAAATTCGGTAAATATCTTTCTATTTCGTGTATAAATTGCTCCAATGATATTTCTTTAAGGTCTTCTATTAATCGCTTTATACAACAAATACACTCTATATCCTACATGCGATGTTAAGTATTTTTCACAAAGGCGTATTCCTCCCCATACTTATTAACTAGATTATTTAAATAGTCATCACTAAATCTACCCATTCCATACACTTTTCATGATCAGCATCGAATTCTAATGATTGTAACTGGCATATTAGTCTTTGGACTGCACTAACACAATCTACAGCTTTAGGCCACGACTCCGCACTATAACACATCCACATATTGACTAACATCTAATACTATCCACTATTGACTACAAGCGCGTTACCCCCCTTTAGTTATAGGATTGGCAAGATCCATATCCATATATAGTTTCTCCTTGGCAAATACTTCCATTTCCAGAAGGCAGGCTATGTTGACCTCAAATACATCACGCAATGGACCTATAACTTGGTGAATGTTACATTCAGGAATTGTCGCTGTCGACTGTATTAGGTTTTATAAAACTCTGGAAAGTTCACAGTATCTGCCAACTCCAATCGGTAATATATTATCTTCAAAAGCTTCCATAACTGTTCTATAGACTCCCATCCTAAATAGACATCAATTTCGTCACTATCACAGAGGCGTATAATTTTTTCTTGTTAATATTTTCGTACGAGACAGTCTTCGATCCCAGTTTGGTAGGTAGCCATGTTCCTTCAGGACTGTAGAAATAATTAGTAATCACCCTTGATTATCCATAAGTATACGCCATTCCTGCTTGTCAAACACCACTCCACCACTCTTCGTTCCACCTAGTTTTACGACTGGCTCAAATCCAAATTTGGGTGATAGACCGACACTAACAAACTTTGTTTTACTTTTATTTAAGAAATAATGCACATTATTAAGCAAAATATCGCAATATTTACTTGAACTTATAGCACCGAGAATCTTCGCCTTTTCTATGGCTTGACGTACGATGTTATCCATTATATACGATACTGACTTTACATACATTCCCTCTCTTTATATATGACACTCTCCCACTATGTACCCTCCTCAAGGCTACTTACGTGACCTTCACGATTATACCACACATTGCTTTAGCGGTCTTGTCGGTTACACCTTTTCAAGGTTTTCTTTTCGTTCCACTACTTCAAGGATTTCTAGCCATACTTCTTCCCAAGGTTAGTCCACTTTGCCACAGCAAGGTCACCACACAAAATTACATATCCCCACTCAGTTTTTTCATATACTTAAAGGAGGGTTTTTACATATACCATAGTTACCGATCTTCACTATGTCAGTTACTCCAGTGCAAGACGATTGGAAGACAATGTACCAACCACAAACCCTATTTCAACTTAGTACGCGACGGATCATGTCAATTAATTCCGAACTGGGTAAATTTTGAAAAGGAAGGAATACTACCGGCTTCCATAAACAAAGTGCTACGAAATAATTATGAACTGGTTCAGTGGAATTCAGCGTGGTATACCGAAATGAGCAAGGTAATACGCGAGCACTTTGCGGCAAGTCGTAACAGCATATGCCCACATTGTATCAATACATGTTCGATACCATCTGGTGGACTTCATGAATTTGTGTCATTGCTGTTTCGCTCGATTGAAACCAGGAGATTACCGCGTACTGGACCATCATATGCATATGGAGCGGTGGACTGCGCGATACCACCTGTCGCACGAATATATTGGTGCTCGTCGTGAGGGCGCCTCTCACACAGTTATACGATGTGTACGATGATGACTCATGTATACTGTGTGATGAGGTGTGCTACGTAGACGAGTAATCTGTTTTACTGTATCTATTTTATCTATTGTATATATTGTACATCTGTTGTATATATTGTATATATTGTATAGAATACATTATTTACTGTCAGTATCATACTGTTTTCGCTGATGTTAACATGTGTGACCCAAACTTTTATTATCCTCAGTATTACAACTGTTTCGATAAACGCTTACTAACGTATCGAACATGGTCTGGAGTTCACTCACCCTCATCGCTTGCTGCAGCAGGATTCATTTCCACATCTTCAGACGATACGGTTGAATGTTTCATGTGTGGGGTTAGAATAAACCGATGGCAGCCAGATGTCAATCCGTTACAGGAACATCTACGATGGGCACCACATTGCACGTATGCTCAGCTCCTCGCACCACGTCCGCGCAGATGTACTGAAACGGAAGTGGAGAGGACCTTCTGCACTTGTACTAAATCAAAATGTTTTATTCCTAAAGAAAATCATATATCTGAGTAATAAATTAGTACATGTCTGTCTACATCAATTAAATATATTAACATATTGTTTTTCTTTTATTTTGGTAAAAAGTGAGGTTGAGCAAAAACATACAAGAGGACAAAAACATACAAGTAGGTCACACGGATGGCCTTGTAATTGTGAAACAGGAAAGCGTGGTCGGATAGCCTTGTAATAGTGGAACAGAAAGCGGAGCTTGTGACCCTGGTTTTGTGGTAATGATATGTCGACAGATAGCCTTGTAGTTGTGGAACAGGAAATCGGGTTTGTGACCCTGGTTTTGTGGTAATGATATGTCGCACAGATAGCCTTGTAGTTGTGGAACAGGAAATCGGGGTTTGTGACCCTGGTTTTGTGGTAATGATATGTATTTAGGTCACACATTGCGCTTTTTGACCTTGGTATGGTGGGACCTTGGTTTTGTGGCAACCTTGGAAATGTGGGGCCTTGGAAATGTGCGGTGTTCTAGAAGTCTCCAACTCTACCTACTGTAAGCGAATGAAAAAGTGTTGAAAGATGGTGACCACCGGGAACAGCCTTCTATTGCAACTATTCTGGTTGGATGAAAGCTGAGGTTTTTGAGTGTGATTTGACCATTTTCATTCCTTTATTAAGCCTTCACAAGAGGATTCTGCACTTCTGAAGTAATTTTGTGACCATTTTATGTCTATTGCCACACCACCCACAAACTACAGCCGTTAGACGTGAGTTTCATGTATCTGCTCAATCACTACAAGATAAATCAATGGAAAAGTGGCTTACTAATCACCCCGGAAGGGTTGTAACCGTTTTCCAAATCTCACAAATCTTCAACGAGTCTTACATGCAGGCCTGCACACCACTTAACGCAATTAATGAGTCCAAGAAGACGAATTTTCCTACGACCGATGTTTTCACTGACAACGATTTCGCAGATGCTGCAAAAGGAACCTCGGAATGACAACGCCTATGAGGAAAATGATGCGGTGCTTGAACAAAATGAAGAAGTCAATGATGAAAATATTGCCGCTCGTGGGCAGAAGGATGAGGCAAATGAAAAATATTGAAAGCAACCAGCAAAATGACGCTTTACCAGCAACTGTTACAAATTCTTCGGTTAATGAACCCTCGACATCGAGGGCATCAAGTGGTTTTAATGTACTGCCAAATGATGTTCATCCACTCCTAAAACGACATAAGAACAACGTAGCTCAAAATCAAGGAAGTTTGGTGGCACAGTAGTTTTCACAAGCACTGTGTAAAGATCAATTGTAGGACGAACAACAGAAGAAGGAAAAGCAGGCCAAAAAACTCTTAAAAACAAGAATAAAGGACACTGCACACCTCTTATGGGTTTTTAGACCACAATTAAATTTAATGAAATTTTAGTATGTTATAGACTAAAACTATCTGAACAATATTTGTCATTGGACCAACTTAATATAATGGTTAGTTTTTGATTTACAGGAGTTAAAGTGGTAGTGTCTAATAAGCACTATGGCTTTTCAGTGAGTTTTAGGATATACACAAGTATTACAATTACATGTTATACTATTTAGTAATTTTTCATTATTCTGTACTTTCTATCATTCTATACATGGTGTTTTAATAAAATTAGTAGTTAGTACTATTAAAAATTACAGATATAGCCATAAGCCTGATACATATCTACACTTTCGATTGTTAATAACAACCAGTTACTTAAAATGACAATGTCACCTATAACTAAGTTTCCTTAAAGTCATTATTTAATTTTGCATTAAAATGGCTTTTCGATTAAACTTTCAGTGTTATATATGTGAAATAGTGGGAAATCCCAGACAATTGACCATTTTACGACAAAATGCCGACCAGAAGATAAATATTGCTCAGAGAAGACGACAGGAACTTTCACTTCCGCCAATGGACATAAATGGTAATACCAGGCTATGTACAAATTGCAATCAAGGTATTATAGATGAAATTCAGGTCGATGAAAATGATGCAGATCCAACAATTATGAAGCTTCCTCTAAAATATAGTGCTAATCATTGTTTAATATGCAATAATGCTGCAAATATTCAACATTTATCAGGACAGGCAAGGACAAATATTTTTATGCGAAAGGAGTATACATACCTCGTATTTGTAAGGTTTGTCCTGTCCATCTTGATGCGAATGGTTTATTACTTTTCCATTAAAAAATGGTATAAGGTTCATTAAAAGCCATACAATCTAAAAGGGGCACAGTTGGATCAGTTGTTGACAACAATACGAGAAAGTAACACAAAAATGAAACTTTTTCGGATGAAAACAATTTTAGTGATGAGGAACTAAGTGCGCTGTCATCCTTAAACAGGGATCAATTTCGAGAATTGTTCAACCTTTTGCGAATGTTAATATTTACGGAAGAAGGAGAAGTTAAAAAAAAGATTTACTGTGTTTTTATGTAAATTACGTCAAGGACTTTCAGACACGTTTTAGCGGCGATGTTTTCTTATGGTAGCAGACAGGGTGTCTCATTGGCAATTCAAAAGTTAAGGAATCATTATCCAATAATTTTGTGTCCCAGAAATTAGGACCTCGCCACATAAACCGTAACCAATTTATTGCTGAATACGTTACCAGATTTGCAAATGAGTTATTTAATGAGGAACCTGAAAACGCAAAAGCCATTATTTGTATCGATGCCACTTATGTTAACATAGAACGTAGCAAAAATTTTCAGACCCTCAGGCAGTCCTATTCAGTTCAAAACATTGCCATCTTGTTAAGCCAGTGCTAGTTGTTGCCCCAGATGGATGTATTTTGGATGTTCATGGTCCATACTTTTCCGACCCAAGAAATAATGATGCGAGTACATTAAGATACCAATATAATCAGGATCAAGAACTAAGACACTGGCTACAATCTGGCGATGTTGTGATTGTGGATGGAGGCTACCGAGATGCTCGGGAATTTTTAAATAATATTGACATATCTGTGCAAATTCCACCAGCGCAGAAGGTCGTCAATTGCCAACTGTAGAAGCCAACGCTAGCAGAATTATTACTAAGCAAAGGTGGGTAGTAAGCTCGAAACGGACACGTTTAGTCAATATTTAAAATTTTTCGTAACTACTTTACAATTGCCCAAATACCCAATTTGCGGACAATTTGTTGCCTGTGCCGTAATAAACCGCTACCATCCACCATTACATATGGAAGAAGCAAATGAAGAACTAGCACAAGAAATGCTTCAAATGGTAAACGAACCTAATCATGTACAAGGTAGAGCGGAAAATGAAGGCTTGTTGAGGCGGCACGGCAGATGGGCACCTTTAGAACAAAACCAATTAGAAAACTTTCCAGTTGTAAATATAGCTCAATTAAGACGCATAACTTACGGAACTTTCCAACTTAAACTAGCACCTTCTTACATACAGGACAACAATCACCAACTGCTCAACCACTTTTTCGAAATTGATACGGCGTTCAACGAATTAAATCTCGTTCGGCTTAGAATTAGATCTAGGCATAGAAATCAAATTAAATATCAAATATTCATTAGCTATAACCCTGTTCCTGATAATGATGCTGAACAAGAAGATGGTCCTATATTTGGCTACTATTGCCAATGCAAAACAGGAGCGGGAACTATAGGAATGTGTGCACATAGAGCAGCAGTTATTTGGTTTTTGGGCTATGTAAGGCACGAAGAAGTTATTAGGCTACCGCAAACCAAAGTGCTAGCCTACTCAAGATGTTTTAAACAGACATGCTGCCGTCTAAATGTTCCGTTTCTTGTATATAAATCATGTAAATATTAGGTTGTTTGTTTTATGTACAAGTTCCACTTTTATCATGTAAATAATCATATTTAATACTAATTTTTGTTGAAACACCCTGTATAAAATGTTAGAAAGTACAGAATAATGAAAAATTACTAAATAGTATAATATGTAATTGTAACACTTGTGTATATCCATGCTAAACTCACTGAAAAGCCATAATTTTATTAGGCACTACCACTTTAGCGCCCTGTATATTAAAAACTAGCCATTATATTAAGTTGGTCCAATGACAAATATTGTTCAGATAGTTTTAGTCTATAACATATTAAAATTTCATTAAATTTGACTGTGGTCTAAAACCCATAAGAGGTGTGTAGGGTTCTTTGCAGAAAAAAGTTCCCAAAGAAAAACAAAAGGCGACATGTGAGAAAATACAAAAGCAGAAAACAGGACATAAATGACGAGGAGTCTTCGGAGGAACCCGAAGTGGAAGAAAATACAGAATGTGTTATTTGTACCGAAACATTTCTACAGTCTCATTCAGGAGAAGGGTGGTTGCAGTGCTCAATGTGCTATCATTGGGCATGTGATAAGTGTGCGGAATCGACGATAATGACTGCGATCCATATTGCTGTTAGTATTGTATGGACAATGCCAAGGTGAACAAAGTGCGCAAACACTCAGTAGATAATTTGTAATGTCATCTTGTTTTGCGTTTTAATGTTGACTTGTTCGTATTTTGTCGTTTTTGATATCTTATTATTAGCTGTTTTATTACACAGTGATTTAAGTTTATTATTAATGAATGAATGTCTTCTGGTTTAGATAAATAAAGAAATTTTGGTTGTGGTTAATTGGTTGTTTTACTACGAAAAAACTCTTAAAATGCATCTAGAACAGGGATCATTTTGCCTTACTTAAGGGGGATCATTTGCATTACTTAACAAGTACACAACTACAAATTTCGGATCTCAGGTTTATTCCAATAAGTTATTAATTGCATTCCACTAAACAAAATTCACGGATGTGTATGTAATATGTGCAATGTATGTATACTAAACAATCATTAACCTTTTAATTGCATCAATAATAATATAATCAATAATGTTAATTACATAAAAACTCATCACTAGCGCTTATCATTCGATTAAGTTCACTACAGTTAATTCTTTTTTTATTATTTAAGTGTCATTGATTTTACGATCGTTTCACATTAGGAGTTAATTTATAGGTACGATAGAATAGGATTTGAATTTTATTGACTTTGTTTAATTTTAGTTTAAGAATAATAGTAATTTGTTTTTAGCCTAAAAACGATTTAAACATCCCCGAAACTATTATACTCTATTATCAGGTATAATAAATTTTTGGCTAAACAAAATTTTATTGTATAGAATTTCCTGCAGTATTGGTGAATATTAGTGACTGAACGTTAAAGACCCTTTTAAGTGAAATATGTGGGTTCAACTTTTGGGACTGCAAAGATATATTGGTATAATTCAATTAACCGTGAACATATAATATCGGAAAATTAAAAAGGGTTCTTTATATAAAACACAAAACCAATTCTGGTCATAATACCTTAGCATTATTTACTTTATTATCCCAAGTTTTTAAGACTTCCATAATAAACAGATAAAAGTTGTTGTTGATGCTAAAGTTATGCCTTTAAAGTAGTCGTTAGAAATAGTATTATTACTATTTCTATTCAAAGTTTTTTATAAAACTGGATCCTTGTTAAAACAATGTTTTATTGATAGTAATATTAACAAGTAGTAATTAGTAAAAGTTATAGTAACTATAACGTAATAGTAATTTATGTAATAAGGATCATAAGACGATCATTATGGTACAAGTCGTGAATGTTATCGGGCGAGGCGTAGCCGAGTCCGCTAACACGACGTGTTCCATAATGATTGTTATGATCCGTATTATATAAAATTTTATCTGATGGCATATTAATACATTTTTGAAAATTAAAACTGCATTTTTGATATGTCACAATGACAACTATTTTTATTTTATTTTGCCACCATAATGTTCTTTATACGCCCCAAACGCGGGCGTAATGTGGTCTTTATAGCACGGAAATGTCGTTGTTGCTAAGCAGCATGATTCACAGCAAACACATGACATGACATGTCACGTAAGTTGAAAGAGTTATTGAAACAACAACCTTACTATACAACCTTTATTAATAAACATAATAGTAATGAAACTTCTCTTTATAAAAATTGAAAATACAGTTGGATGGATTTGAAATTGTAACTCAGATGAGCCAACACCAAAGCTGACAGTTCCTTCTCTACATATGATTCGGCTACTTTATCCGATCGCCATCCACCAAGCTGCTTCAGTGCCCTTGTATCACCGCCGCTTTCTGCAAATATCGTCGCCGCACTCCTGCCAAAGCAGTGCCCTGTGTACTTATGGGCATCCGGTAGATTGAGGAACTCTGCTATTATCCTCGGCATTTTGCCTAAGGTGTTTTTCCCAACAGTCTGAGCACTACATTTGCCATTATGATACGACAAAACAAGCTGTCAATTTTAGTATGTTCCGGTCGTAATGCTGCATAATTTCGGTACAAAGAGACGTAATCAACCAATCCATCGCGTGGTACAATTGTAAATTGCCTCGAAGTATAAGTTTTGGTTTTTGATCTTCACTAATAGCACTGATCCCTCAGTTGTTACGTCCTGTACAGCCAAATCGTGCAGTTCTTCGAGACGACATGCTCCAAAAATACCAAAGGCTGTGACAACCTATAAAACAAAATAATTTTATAATGAGAATTGGAAAAAAACAAAATCGTTATACCTCAACTAACAAGTAGGGAGGATGGGGCAACGTGGTCCATCGGGGCAATGTAAACTACCTCGGTATTTTTTTAAACAGTGGCAACCTCGCATACGATATTCGGTACAAATATGTGTACGTGATCAATCTATGCTCAGTGTGAGTTTCGGAGTCATAGAGAGTGGGTTGTGATAGTTAGAAGAAATAAATGTGTTTTTCTTGGCTGATGTAACGACACTGCTGACTTTAAGGCTAAATTACTTGGTAAGTAAATTTATTTTCTTTAACTTTTAATAGTCACTAGTTATCTTACAGGGATACCTTTTAACACATATATAATTGTTTCAACTTCTATTCAATATTTTAACTAAACTCTAACTTTTATTTCAAAGTACATTTGGGGCAGTGTGAACCATTAGTAGTTCACTTTGCCTCAATTATATTTTTATTACTATAGAGAAAATTTAATTAATTTCTTTATTTTCAGTTTGCAAAATGGTACGAGACTACAAAAGGAAAACGTAACAACAAAGATAGTCACTTGATTCAATGCAAAAGCTATAGAAGCAGTTAAAGAGGGTAGATTTGGCTATTTAAAAGCAAGTAAATATTTTCATGTACCAAAAGCTACTTTGATTCGACGATGTAAGAAAACAAATAAACGAATTTTACCTAAGGAGAAAGGACTGGGGTACTATAGACCTGTTTTTAACAAAGAGCAGGAAGAACTCGTAAATTATATTTTGGACATGGAATCTCGTCTTTGGAATTACACTACTTTATCTTTGTTCTCTGGCTTTCCAGTTGGCCGAAAAAAATGGTATACCTCACACCTTCAATAAATCGAAAGAACTAGCCGGACTTGATTGGGCTTATGGATTTCGTAAGCGACATTCAGCCATTTCCCTACGATAACCTGAGTCCACATCTACTGCTAGGGCCCAAGCATTTAACCCTCATAATGTAAAACTATTTTTCGATTTATATAAGCAAGTTTGGAACTCTAAGAACATTAGGTACCGTGCCTAAATGTTATAGCAAAATTTTGGCGCAGAAGGGTAGAAAAAGTTGGCCGACTTACATCGGCCGATAGAAGTGGAACCACAACAGCGCTTATTTGTTTGTCATCAACAGGTCATTATGTAGCTCCATTACTGGTTTTGCAAGAAAAAGGATGAAATTTGAACTCCAAAATGGTGCACCACCTGACACCATATTTGCCTGTAGTGATAGCGGTTGAATGAACACCGAGATATTATTATTTTGGTTTAAGCATTTTGTTCAACAAGTTAAACCTAGTGAGGATGATCCTGTTTCACTGGTTTTAGACGGACATAGTAGTCATACCAAGAATATAGAAGTGATTGATATGGCTAGAGCTCAATATGTACATATAGTTTGCCTACCACTGCACCCACAAAATGCAGCCAATGGACGTTGGATTTATGGCTCCTTTGGGGCGGTATTACGATCTAGCTTTAGAAAAATATCTTAATAATAATCATGGCAGGGTTGTCACAGTGTTTCAAATTGCCAGTATTTTTGGAGAAGCTATTTGCAGGCAGCAACTCCCTTAAATGCTATTAACGCTTTAAAAAATGTGGTTTGGTCCCATATGATCCGAATATATTTACAGATATAGACTTTGCACCATCAGTTGTGACAGAAAATCTCGAAAAGATGTTCTGCCGCAGTCTGCACAGGAAGATCCAATTCCTTCAACCTCTAGATCAAACAGTACTTTATTGGTGACCCTGACTCCAATTCCATTAAAATAAATGGTCTGTCACCTACTCAACAAAAAAGAACCTAGAGCTTCAACTTCTACTGATGTTGTGAATTCACCAGAGTCTGTCTCAAGACCAGTCTCTTCGCCTTTGCGATCAATAGAAAATATTAAAAGTAGTTTTGCAATGCAGAGTCCTCAAGACATCCATCCATTTCAAAGTGTAGCCAATTAAAAGCTTCGACACGAAAAGTAAAAAGGCAAAGCAGCCATATTAACTGCTAGTCCTTATAAGGCAGAATTAGAGAATGAAATAAAGCTCAAACTGGAAAATTATTAAAGATAAATAAACAAATTAAAAGGAACATAGAAAAGGAGCAGGCACCTCAGAAAAAAATAGAGGAAAACAAATAATTAAGAAAATAGTTGAAAATAGTGAAAATGAGAACGACGATGCAGAACGTTCTTACTGCATTGAATGGTATTCCAAATCATTAAATGACGATGGTTGGGTACGGTGTTCTGGATGTTTCAAGTAGGCACATGAAGCATGTGCCGGAGTCAACCAGAGGACGACGAAGAATTCAAATGTGAATTTTGCCTTTAAATAATTTGCATTTTTTATTTCATAAAATTTTGTTTGTTTATGTTTTGAGCCATAATGTCGTAAATAAAAGTTCTCCTTTGTTCAATTTTATTGTGATTAAATTTTGTTCCTTCAGTTTTATATAGGATTGGGTAGTTCACATTGCCCCAAGTCATGGGGCAAAGTGAACTTTGTCATGCCCTCATTTTTTTATACCCCAAAATACGTATGACTATTTTATTTCTAACTTTTTCAATAATAATAGTCAAATGTTAAATGAACATTTTGAGCTTATGAGGATTTCTCAATATATTTCTATAATGAGTCTATAAGCCATTTTCCTTAAATAGTCCGCATTGCCCCACCTCCTCCGTATGATCAGGTGCCTTCAACATGAATTCTTCAATTTGATGCCGTTGCAATACATAGGACTTTTAGCTTGATCACCTACAGAATTATTCTTCATGAATTCTGTGAGCATGGAAAACGAGATATATCAACATCCTCCTTCAACTTGAACATCTTTTTCAATTTAGAATATAAACACCACAGTGACGACGGCTTATAGATTTTGAGTGCAAAATAGATATTTATTGAATAGAGATAATTGACTAATGTATATATACAATCCCTTACCATTTGAGACAAGTATGCCATCACAATTTTTCATCACATTTTTGTGCTAGCAAAACTTTTCGTACTCTTTTATATATAAATATTTCGATTTACTTGAATTATTTTTGCCTGGGCCTCAAATTCATCTAAAATTTCTTGTGTTTCTTTGCGTTTTCACCTTCCATTTTAGAATGCAAATTATTTACAAACAAACTGTACCTTAGCAACAATTTAGCAATATCACAGTATCTTAGTAACAACAAATTAGCCTACTGTCGACTTTATTTCACTGCATTTGCGTTTAAACACTTGCCGAAAATACTGAATCTTTTAAAATTTTGTTCCAGTTTCATGGTGCAAAATAAAATAAAACATTAGAGTACCACGGGCATAATGTAGATTATGGCTCTCAAGAATATAAACGCCCTCCGCTTCGCGTCGGGCTTTTAACATTCCCTCGAGCCATAATCTTCTGATTATGCCCTTAATACATAAATATCTATTAAAGCGGTAAGTATACGTATAGTTTAAAGTATTAGCAGGTTAGTGAGCTGTGCTTTGTCATTCCCTTGACAACGTCAGGTTGTAACAGCAATAGTTATTTATCTCCTGTCAAACACAATTGTCACGTAGAACTGAATATAATTTAAATAATAACGAGTGATTCTGAAACTGGTAATTTACCTTCTGAGATGGAAGAAATGACGCGAAATATCGTGGACTCCTTTTGCCGGAAAAATCACGGAGTGTACATGAAGTAGCGTTTAATCTGTACGAGAAATGGTATTCTACTAAGAAAATCAAGAATATCACTCATGAAAAAGTATTGTTGGCTTACTTTGAATGCTTATCTAAGTAAAGAATACCATCTTCTCTCTGGTCGTAGTATTCGATCATAAGAAGTATTTTATTAACAAGAAATAACGTCGATACTAGTAAGTACCTATAGCTGGTTGCATTACTAAAACGTAAATCAGAAGGTTACAGAACTAAAAATCCAAAATTTTTACTAAACAAGATGTCACAAAGTTTTTAACGGAAGCATCAGATGATACATATTTATTTAAAAAGTAACTATGATAATTGGACTAAGTGGAGCATGCAGAAAGAGGAACTGACAAATATGCTTGTTGAAAGTGTGATAGATGAAGGATCCGTTTTAGAATTATTTTACCGAATACAAAACAAAGGTTTTTGTAATATCGGGAATATTCCAGGATTGAATATGGTGGAATTTGTCAGACAATATGTGAAAATACGACCTTGCAACACAAACCATCGATGTTTTTTGTCACTTATAAAATAAGAAATGCACGAAACAATCCGTTGGAATTCACACCTTTGGTAAAATGCCAAAAGTTATTGCCACTTTTTGAATTTACCTCACCCTGAATAATATACCGGACATTGTTTTCGGGATCGTCTGCTTCATTTTGGCCGATTCTGGAGCTGGTCTGTGTACCGTGAAACGCTATGGCAATACTGTTTAAGGTTACATTGAAAATTCGAAAGAGCAAAAGAAAAATACCAGAAGCAATTTTGGTGCCAACAACCAAATAGGATTACAAGTTTACCAAAAGCATCAACTACTATTGTAAAACTCTAGAATCCATTGGAACTAATATTGCAGATTGTAGTAATTGCTTTTTACCATTTATAATATATAGTTTTGTACATAGTTATGCATTTTGAATAAACTTTTCTGATCTTACCATCGTACGTTTTCATATAGAATTTCATTATGGTACTTAGTCCCATAATTATGGTACTAAGTACCATAATGAGCTTCCTTACGTCATCAAAATTGACTGACAACGTTGTCATTATGACCATCAGATAAACAATATTATGGGGAACACGCTTGCTCAAATTACTTGTACTAAAGCACTAAAGCCCCGTCAAACTTTTATGAATGATTTGTATAACCAACAAAATCCATTGATGTACATGTGATATAGAACTTGAGTTTTAGATGCCACTCTACGAAACTTTCGACACCGTTTTTTACCTTCTGCCCTTCATATACAAATGTAGATAAGAATATGTAATCGACATATTTCTAACTATGTGCATGAGTGCGTGGGCGTGTACGTGTGTGAGCTGAAGCCTGCGTGCATGAGTGGGCATGAGGACGTGAGTGAGTACGTGACAACGTGCATGTGAGGGGGTGCGTACTGGTGGGTGTACGCGCGTGAGTATGCGTGTGCGTGAGTGAATGCGTGCGTCAGTGAGTGCATGGTAAGTCCGTAGCTGCGTGCGTGAGTGTGTCGGTGTGGCGTGGAGGGTGCGTGTGGGCTACGAGCGTGCGAGGTACGTGCGTGCGTGCATGAGCGAGTATTTGTGTGCTTGCGTGCGTGCGTCATGTATGTGTGTGTATGTGAGTATGCGCGCGTGTGTTTGCGTACGCGTCTCCGTGCGTGAGAGCGCGGGTGTGTGCCATCATGCGTGTGTACGTATGTACGTGCGCGCGTATGTAAGTGCGAGTGTGTGCGATTGTATGTGCGCATGCGTGTACGCGTGCTTGTGTGTGGCTCATGGGTGTACTTGTGTGTGTGTGTGTGTGTGTGTGTGTGTGTGTGTGTGTGTGTGTGTGTGTGTGTGTACGTATGCATGTACATGTAAGTATGCGTGCGCGTGAGCGTTCTCGTGTGCGAGCGCGTGTGCGTGAGCATGCATGCGCGTGTGCTTGTATGTGTATGGGTTTGTGCTTTGTATGTATATCGTATGCGCGTGCGTGCGTACATGATTGCGTGCGAAAGTGCGAATACGTGTGTGTGCGTGTGGGTGTGCATGTGAAAATGTGAGAGCGTTTGCATGCGTGCGGCTGAAGGATCATACGCATGTGGGTTTGAATAAACAAAATTGTTCCTAAATAGCCCCTCTTCGCCGCTGGATTTCTGCCGAGGCCTAGTCCAGGAGAAATAAAGCATCAATGCGGAACTTCAAGTACGTAAGCTTTATGGTTCTGGAGATATTTTCGATACTATACACACAGGCACACGTCCGCAGCACTCTCGCACGCACACATAAACAAAAAGAGACACAGCCACGAAAACACACAGGCACAACACACACACACACACACACACACACACATGCAGACACACAAGCACACATTTACAGAGGCACAGGCACACAGCCACAAAGACACAGATATACGGACACACAGACACGCAGACACACAGACACACAGAAACACAGAAACACAGACACGCAGACTCACAGACACACAGACACACAGACACGCAGACATACAGACACACAGACACACAATCACAAGTCACACAGACACAGAGATACACAGATGCACAAACACGAAAACACACAGACGTACAGGAACACAGACACATACACGTAGACACACAGACACACACAACACACACACACACACACACACACACACACACACACACACACACACACACACACACACACACACACACACACACACACACACACACACACACACACACACACACACGGGCGAGAGGAAGGGCAAACGAACGGACGGTCGGGCGGCGGATGGGCAAGCTGGCGAAGGGTCGAACAGGCGGACAGGCAGACTGGCGGACTGGCGGGATGGCGGGCAGACGGACAGGCCGACAGACAAACAAGCGGGCAGGCGGTCATGCGGACAGACAGACAAGTGTGAGGGAGGACGGGACACCGGCGGGCATGCGGACAGGCGAACTGGCGGACTGGGGGCAGGTAGACAGGAGTACGGGCGGACAGGCGGACAGAATGACATGAAGACAGGCAGGCACGCAGATAGGCCGACAGGCAGACAGGCAAAGAGACAGACAGGAAGACAGGCAGACAGGCAGACATTCAGAGACAGACAGGTAAACAGGCTGACAGACAGACAGACAGTCAGGCAGACAGGCAGACATGCAGACAGGCAGATTGGCAGACAGGCAGACAGGGAAGCTAGCAGACAGGTAGACAAGCAGACCAGCAGACCGCCATACAGGCAGACAGGCAGGCAGGTAGACAGGCGAACAGGCAGACATGCAGACAGGTAGACAGGCAGACAGGCAGACAGACAGACAGGCAGACAGGCAGACAGGAAGACAGGCATACAGGCAGACCAGCAGACAGGCAGATAGGCAATTCAATTTTCAATTCAATGTATATTTATTTGCCCATAATCGATATTTTACAAATAGTATTTTATCGACATTCCTCCAGGTGTACAATCAACGCCCTGTAGAAATGCTTACATTCCCGTGTCACTAACAATGCACCTTAACTAGGGTAGGGAAGAGGCTCGCCGAGCTCCGGGGTAGTGTGAAACCCTGTGCAAGCAATCCTGAGTCAAATAAAACACGCTGCTCCGATTGCCTCCTCCCTCGTGTTACCTATATTAAGATGTTGGAGTCGTCGCCGAGGCGGCGGCTCCTCATCTGTACTCGGGCTAATCCTCGTCCTTTAATTAAGGACACCGCAGGTGCCTGTGTACGGCTATTCCCGTACCCGCCCTATGTTGCATTAACTAAGATGCGATCACCGCATCTGTACGTAAGCTAATCCTACGTCCATTCCTACATTCTTATTTTAACTAAGCCACCCACCGGTAGCTGTCCGCCGGTTATTCCCGCGGCCGCCTAATCCTAAATTACGTTTATTTTAAACCTGCGCAGATGCAGGTTGTGACGCGGGCTGCCCGCGTCCCGCCCTATTTGTTTGTTCCTTACCTAGAGGTGTCACATGACATCTGTACGCGGTCTAACACCGCGCCCTTTCCCTAATTTCTTAATTAGGACGCTATTTGTCGTCCGAGCGGCGGCTATTCCGACGCCCCGTGCCTACCTCTTACAAACTATCTTATGATCTAACTAAAATCTTGGGTTTCCGGACGCAGCCGTCGACCCAATCCTCTGTGCACGAGTGATGCCCGTGCCCACTTCTTACATTAACGTTAGTTCCTAATTCTAGGTAAGCCGCCCTTGTTCCACGTAGCGGTTAGGGGCGGCTGTACGCGAGCGCAACTCGCGTCCATTTCCTTATGCTTATTCTACTTAAAACTTCCTTCTCCCCAGAGCTGGAGCGGGGAGAAGAAAATTTGTGCGACGGTGAAGCCCTCGCCCCTTTCACTTATTTAATCTATTTAAATCTACATTCTTAACTAGGATACCCCGATTTCCGCCGTAACTAGAAAATCGAAGGCATCATACACGAGCCACGCCGTGTTCGTTTACGCTAACTAAGACACCGTCCTTCGGTGGCAGGCGTCGAAAGGAAGGTGCCTGTGACGACTGGTATCGTACCCGTTCCGTACTCCTAAGATGTCGCCGCTCTCGGTCAACCGAGAACGGCGGCATCTGTGCACGAGTGATGCCCGTGTCCGAAGGCTACCGCTAAGGATTTGCGTACGCCGGCTACAGTTGGCGGCCGCAACTCCTGTGCGCGAGTGAGGCCCGCGCCCTCGAGATATACCTCTAAGGGTCCGCGTTCGCCGGATACAGTCGGATCGCGGTCCCTGTGTGCGAGTGAAGCCCGCACCCATACATGCATAAGGTACGCGCCATTTCCGGCGGCGGAGCTTATCGTCTCCGTCGCCGGAAAGGACGCCGCCTGTACGCGAGTGAAGCCCGCGCCCTCAACGCTACTTATCTAAGTCGACGCTTTTCCCGGTAAGGAAATGCGTCGACTGTACGCAAGTGAGGCTTGCGTCCGGTCAGATCTACTCGAGCACTAGCACTTTTCCGTCATTTCCGCAGGATAAACACTGTCACTCGCGGTCACTAGCACTAGCACTTTCACTAACACCGTCGCCCCCACGTCGCTCCGACTCCGTGGCTGCTCCGGTGGTCCTTATCCGCTACTCCTTCCCGTCGATTCGCTGCCCTCGGAAGATCGGCGACGTCCAATAAAAAACTTGGCAACTTCCACTTGACCCGAAACGATGCCGTGGATGGACCTTCGTTCGCCCGTCGTTTCCTTACGAGCGACATCCGGTTGACGCAAGGTCCGCACCGACCTGCGGCTTCTTCCGCCCCGCATCCCACCCACGGCAACCATTCGCAAGACCTTTACGTGGTTATCGGGGATCCGTTTCTTCCGCCTCTCTTCCGAGGGGGCCTACTCTAACACCGGAACGTAATTTAGATCCGGTGGTCCTTAACGTAGTTTGCGCGCGACACTAGGAAACTTGATGCCGCACGCGCGCCCGCCACTGTCAAATCCGGTTTTTATATTGTCCCAATCGGTAATAAAGTCATAACTGGTGATGTGTCACAATAGGTAAAAGACGCGATTTTAGTAATAACGACCCGGATTACACTACTCGCGCAACGTTCGGTTTAAGTCTCTGCACTTGTTTCGCGAATTTAGATAGTTCCGTCCACCATTCCCGTTCGCCCGCCATCGCCGTGATTTCCTCCCACGTTTGTGGCCACCGTAGGCCCGCGCCGACCAGTCTCGCATCCGCCAACCTTCTAGCGCCTCCTCGATCTCGCAATCAAAATGATATGACCGGAGTCTTCGGTGCCGTGCCCGCACGCGCACCGCTCGTCTTCGGTCTTCCGAATCTTTTAGGTAACTTCCGGTTCCGCCGTGCCCCGTTACGAGCTGGACTGTAAAGGGTCCAACTCGGGTGCAGTAAATATCCTCTGTGCGACGTCCGGTAGAAACCTGAAGGTTAAGCGGCCGGTCGCCGCGCCGGTCCATCTTCCTGCCATCTCTCCATTGTCCTGTTTGACAGTAACCTCTTCACCGTGGTCATCGGAATCCTGGCGTAGGCGATCCGCGCGTTGTCGTCCCCAGCAGCTTCCTTTGCGAGCCGGTCTGCCCTTTCGTTTCCGGGGTTTCCGGCGTGTGCCTTCACCCAGTGTAGCTTTATGTCCGTCACCGCCGCTACCCGACGTAACAGTCGCCAGGCCTCCGCCACGAGTTCGGTAGGCCTAGTGACGTTTGTCAGAGCGAGCAGTGCGGCTTTGCTGTCCGACAAGATAGAGATCTCCGTGATATCCTGCAGATGTCCGGTCGCGTACCTTAGGGCTTCGACGATCGCGACCAGCTCGCCCTGGAAGCTGCTGCATCCCGCGTCCAGCCTCACTCCGTCGCTGGCTATTTCCTCCCGTCTCGGTATATTACGTACGCCGCTCCGTTCCCAGCTTCCGATGCCGAGCCGTCCGTGTAGCACCTGACGTCGGCCGCTCCCTCCTCTCCGATGTAGAAGTCGGAGGATGAAGCCACGTCGGCCGGATGCCCCAGTTCGCCGGCGTCGACCCTCGTTTCGGACGTTCTGTCCGCGTATCCCAGCTCGTCGAGTACTCTCGCGCTTGCCCTTCCGCCTTTCGGGCCGCTGCACGATCTCGTTCGTCCTGTAACAAAAATCTAGCGGCAATAACGTGCTTAAGACTAGTGCTGCTTCGGTTGATACCGTCCTATACGCCCGGGCCGTCTTGACGGCCATCGTTCGTTGCGCGCTTAAAAGTTTATTCCGCTCTTTGACGCCTAGTCTTTCGCCCCAAATTTCCGCCCCGAGTAATACAGGCGGCTGTATCGCGCCTTCATATATAGTTTTTAGTGCCGCTCCCTTGATTCTCCAGGTTAATTTTGCGCCTGCACCTATTTTATTTCCTATTTTCTTACCCTTTGCGCTCGCGTATTTAACGTGTTCTTTCCAGTTTAACCTGTTGTCTATCAGGACGCCTAGATATTTAATGTACTCTTTGCAACGAATTCTTTCGTTACCCAACCTGAACGATGGTTATTGCTGGTTTACGTGTTTACCGTAAAATACCCCTTCCGACTTGTCCGCGTTAAATTCGAGTTTAAACTCGCGTCCCCACGCGATTAACGTTTCGAGTGCAGAATTCGTTACGCTTTTAACCGTTTATATTGGGCGGCCGTTGAGATTAATAACGTATCGTCGGCGTATCCTATTATGCTGCATCCCGGTGGCAGACGGGCTCTGAAATGGTATCGTACACTATCTTCCAATATACCGGTCCGGACATCCGCGTTCCACCCGCCGCCTCGCAACTTCGTTGGTCAGTTGCACCTGCGCCGTCCTGTCCTTGAAGTAGCTTCCGGCGATCTTGATTAAATTCCGGGGTAGTAGAGTCTCTGCATCTCCCATCCTATCGCCGGCACCCAGGCGCTATCGAAAGCACCCGCTTTAACTTCCCGGACTGACTTCCTTATCGCGTCTACGGTGGTCTTTCCCGCGCTGAAGCCGAATTGATTCGGGTTGAATCCTCCCGCAGCTTTAACGTGATGTTCGATACGCGTGGCTATTATTCTGTCCAGGGCTTTTCCTATGACCGGAAGTAAACTTATCGGCCGGTACGTTTTCGGGTCCGTGGCGTCGCTCCTTCCCGCTTTCGGTATAAATCGCATGGTTTGTAATTTCCAGCATGCCGGAAATACTCCCCTATCTAGACACGCGTCGAATATGTTTGACCAGACATCCGGCGTCGCGTCCAGCGCTTTTAACGCCGCGTCCAGTGTGATCCCGTCGTGTCCCGGTGCTTTCTTGTCGCTCATGCGTTTTAACGCTTTGCGAATTTCCTCTGCGGTGATACTTCGGTCGTCCGGTCCCCACATTCCCGGGGTCTCGTGTGCCTTCTTATGGCCCGGTGAACCGGCTCGTCGCTATTGCGGTCGTCCGTCGGAAAGAACGTTTCCAATAGCGTCTCCGCGGTTTCTAACGCACCCGTCGTCATCGACCCGTCTTCCCGCCTGACCGTAGTTAGGCCGCGTCTTCCCGTCTGCTTACCCCTTAGTATCCTGTACGCCGTTCCCCAAGGGTCTTTTCCGGAGTTTTGTGCGCAGTACTCTTTCCACTTCCGCGTGCGTGTCTCCTCTATCGTTTGTTTGTACCTCGCTCTTACCTCGCGGTATTCCCGTATCCTTGCTTCTCGTCTTTCCGGAATCGTAGTGTGGCGTTTCGATTTCCGGGCTAACCGGTTGACTTCCTTCTCAGAGTTGTCAGTTCCGGCGTCCACCACGGCACGCTCTTTCTGTAGCTCTTTTTGCGAGGCATCGAGGTCTCGCACGCTACCCTTACGGCTTCGTTTAGTTTAGCTGCGCACTCCTCCAGGGCATCGTCACTCTCGATTTGGTTTGCCGCCTCCGCTATGTCGCCTATTTCCGCTCGATATACGCGGTCGAACTCTTCCCACCTTGCCTTGCCGTTACAATACCTCACGGTTAGACCTTCGTCGTTCGCTTTCTCGTCGATTTCCAGCATCCACGTGATTAATTTGTGGTCGGACAGCGTTTCTATTTCTGTTACGTTCCATTCGCGCGACGCGTTGTACATCTCGACCGTTCCGAACGTGGCGTCTACGTGACTCGTTCCTCTGGGGCCTACGAACGTCGGTCCCTCGTTGTCGTTAAAAGATATCAAATTCCGAGTTTCGATTATATCGCAAATGGCGGCGCCCCTCGCGTTTTCTTCGTCGCCCCCCCACAACGGTGATTTCGCGTTAAAGTCTCCCGCAAAAACCGCAAGTTTCCCGTTTAGCGCGCGTGTAACCCGATCGAATTTAGCCACGAGCTCATCGTCGTCGTAAGCACTTCCGGTCGGCGGTAAATAGACCGACACGGCGTAAAAGTGAGGTTCCGACGACGGATTTTATCTCGCACGTGGTGATCAGTTCGTCCGATAGCTGTCCGACTAGTGTCGACGATAACCCCTGTCTGTGGTGTATGATGCAACTCTTGGTCCCCTCGTTTGTTCCGCCGGCTACCTCGTACTCCGCCGGAAACCCTATTATTTTTCCGCGGTACACGTGTGGTTCCTGTACGAAGCAGATGTCGATGTCCTCGTTTTTTAAAGTTTTTACGAGATTACTCGTCGCCCCTTTACCCCTTCCCGCGTTTAATTGCGCTAGTCTCAACGGCCGCCTTCCGTGTGCTCCGGTCGTTACTTTTTTGGTTTTAATGCCCATAATCGGTCTTTAGCGAAATTCCTCGTTTTATTGACGCGTGACTTCCGCAATTGAAGTCTAGTACTTCGTGGCGTTCGTCGAATCTCTCGCGGCGCGCTTCGTCGTTCGCCCGTACACATTGAACGCACCTTACCCTTTGCGATCGACATTCCCTGGCCCTGTGCCCTACTTCCGCGCATCTTCCGCAATATTCTTTGTTTGCGCAGTTTCTGGCCTGATGACCTATGCCCCAGCATTTGTAACAGTGTAGGACCGAAAGATGGTCCTCCACTGTCACGCTGCTCCATCCTAAACACACCTCCTTTCCTACAATTTCCTTTCTAAGTTCGGGGTGGACCTCAAAAACTACATCCGCGTAAGGGTTGCGCCCTCTGCCGCCTAACCTAAACCTCTCTTTAATTTCTCCCTTAAACCTATCTTCGCCTCCTCTTTTCCGTACCAGATCCCCGTTAAAACTTACTATCTTCCCTATAATTTGGTCTGCCGTTATTTCCCTGTCGACCTTTCTAAACAGTACGCGCGGATGGCCTTTCTTGATTTCTCTTCCCTGTAGAGTTCCCGTTTCCTGAACCGCGCGCGTTAACTTCTCCGCGTCCCCTTTCCCTGCACAATCTACGATTATACCCTGTCTCGTGTGTCGTATCTTTTTAACGGCTATATTTTCCGGATTTACTTTTTCCTCAATATTTTCCCTACTTCCTCCGGCGTGGTCTTCTCGTTAACCGCCATCACGCTGACACTAAATGCGTTTCTGCTAACGGGTGGCGCAATATCGGTTATGTTAGGGGGACCCGCGCGAACCAGTTTCGCGTAGCTGATACCCGGCGTTGTACCTGTTGTGGCGCGCGACCTAATTTCACGACTAGCACCCTGCGACGCTTGTTTTGTTCCCTTATTAATTTAATTTCCCGTCCTTTTCTTATTTTCCGCTCTTAGTTCGTTGATTATTCCCAATAATCTTCCCATTTTTACCCCGACCATTGTTAAATGCGCGCGTACTTGCCTTCTATGGCTCACCGGAAATGACTTAGAGCCGTCTTCCGGAATTAAAAACGACGCATACGTACATAGTGTAGTGATTTCGTTTTCCAGGATCTTTTCTTGGCTGGGGCATGACGTGTCACCGGTATCCTGGTCTAGCTTGTCCGTAATGCGGCAATTTACCATTTCCTGCTCCCTTATTCCGTCACGTAACATTGCTGCGTTCCGCTCCGTCTCTGTCTCGCTTTCCGGATCCGAATCGCGCAGTATTACCCTGGTCTGCTTTTTCCTGGTTCCCGTATTTTCCCTGTTTTCAATATCCCGCCCCTGACTGGATTTACTCGCCAGCCTCGTGTTCCGCCGTTCCACCCGCTTAAAGCCCTCGTCGTCCTTTAAAAGACACGCGGCCTCCGTAGGCATTTTGGCGGGTAATTATATATTCGCCCCGAAAGATTATTTTAAATAAAATGCGCTGGGGGCGGCGGCGTGGGTACGCTATACGTATCCCACGCCGGTTTTGCTTAATTAAAACTACTATGCGCGTGCCTAATATTTTTCCTCAATAAACACACACAGTATAATCTAGAAATTTACAGTCTAAATATAAAGTGATTGATTTATTTAATTTAATCTGTTATTTCATGTGTATATGAATTTTATTCCTAAAATCTTACGATTACGAAAAGGAAACAGTGAATATTCAACTTAAAAATCTGTGTAACCTGTTCAATTTACTATGTTTTTATGAATTTGTTGTTATTAAAAATTTTTATTGCAAACAAAATATAAAGAGAAATTTAAAACTATGAAAATCTGCTTAATTTATTGTTTAAAATGTAAAAGATTAGTATCAAGGAATGCACTTAATTTACTTGGTTTTCCTGTCGGGTTTAATTTATTTTTAAATTCCTATTGTTCAAATCTGCAATTTACGATTACCTAATTTACCTGGCTTTTCCTGTTCTATTGTTTGAAATAAAATGAGGTACTTAAGCGAAAATGTGGATTTTGATGAGCTAAATGTTTTAAATAGAAAGAATTCCTTGTTTTAAAATAAATATATTAAAAATGCACTGAAGGATTACTACTTATTTAACTTAAAGGAATGCAAATTTGTTAAATTTAATGAATCTATTTATAATTTACAACTAAAATCTGATTGATTAATTTAATTGAATTAATTACTTTACTTTCTCTGTATGAAATTTATTAAATTTTCTACAATAGGAATGTTAAAACTAAATAATTCTAATTATTTAGGTTAAACTGATAAGAATCTTGGTATTTACTGATGTAATTTGCTATAGGAAATCTTTCTATTGATTTATTTCTATTAATTTAGAATATATTTAGACCTATTCTATTAAATTGAATTTTGCCTATACTAAAACTATGTGATTTACTATTAAATGACGTTTAAAATAACAGTATATAACGACGGCCCTGTTCAGAAGTCAGAAAAACAGAGGTTCGAACTTACCCCGATTTCTTCGGGAAATCAAAATTCTCCTCGTATTCCGTGCTGTTTGGCCGCTATTGCACCCTTTTCATTAAAAACACAGTCACTTTTATTAAATCACAGTCACAATCCGATATAAATTTCACAATCCGGTTTTAAAATTGACAAATCACAAAACTTTCACCTCGAACGCGGGAGCTCTTGCAAACAGGTCTGATCGGAGCGAGAGTCGATACCGAAGTAGGCAGATAGGCAGACAGGTAGACAAGCAGACCGGCAGACCGTCATACAGGCAGACAGGCAGCAGGCAGCCAGGCGGGTAGGCAGACAGGCAGAAAGGCAGACATGCAGACAGGCAGGCAGGTAGACAGGCGAAGAGGCAGACAGGCATACTGGGAGGAAGGCAGACAGGCAGACAGACAAACAGACAGACAGGCAGATAGGTAGACAGACAGGCAGGCAGACAGTCAGGCAAACAGGCAGGCAGGCTGGCAGACAAGCAGACAGACAGACATACTGGCAGACATGCAGGCAGGCAGACAGGTAGGCAGGCAGGCAGGCAACAGGCAGACAGGCAGACATGCAGACAGGCAGACAGGCAGACAGGCAGACAGGCAAACAGGCAGACAGGCAGAAAGGCAGACAGGCAGACAGGCACACAGGCAGACAGGCACACGATAGACAGGCATACAGGCAGACAGGCAGACAGGAAGGCAGGCAGGCAGGCAGACAGACAGACAGGCAGACAGGCAGACAGGCAGACGGGAAGAGAGAAAACAGACAGGCAGAGAGGAAAGAAGGCAGAGAGCAGACAGGAACACAGGCAGACAGGCAGACACACAGACAGGCAGACAGCAGAAGGCAGACGGGTAGACAGGCAGACAGGCAGAAAGGCAGACTGGCAGGCAGGCAGACACGAAAACAGGCAGAGATACAGACAGACAGACAGGCTGACAGGCAGATAGCAGGACAGGCGGACAGGCAGACAGGCGGACAGGCAGACAGGCACACAGACACACAGACACACACAGACACGCAGACACACAGACACAGACACACAAACACACACACACACACACAGACAGATACACAAGCACACAGACACACAGACACACAGAAACACAGTCACATAGTCACACAGACACACAGATACACAAACACGCAAACACACAGACGTACATGGACGCAAACATACACATGTACACACAGACACAGACACGTAGACATACAAAATCACAGATACATAGGAACACAGACACACACACGCACGCACACACACACACACACACACACACACAACACAGCGACGTACACAGACACCGATAGAGACACAGACACAGCAACACAGACACACAGACACTGGACACACAGACACACAAACACACAGACACACACAAACACAGTCATAGTCACACAGACACACTGATACACAAACACGCAAACACACAGACGTAGAGGGACACAAACATACACATATACACACAGAAACAGACACGTAGACATACAAAATCACAGATACACAGGAACACAGACACACACACGCACGCGCACACACACACACACACACACACACACACACACACATACACACGACACACATACACCGATTAGAGCACAGACACAGACACACACAAACACACACACACGACGGGCGAACGGGCGGTCGGGGCAGACAGCGGAGGCGGGCGGACGAGACACACAGACATACAGACACACAAGCACACAGACACACAAACACACAGATACACAGACACACAGTCACACAGTCACATACACACAGATACACAAATTCACAAACACGCAAGCACACAGACGTACAGGCACACAGACAGATACGTAGACATACAAAATCACAGATACACAGGATCGCAGCACACACACACGCACGCACATACACACACACACACACACACACACACACAGCGACAGACACAGACACCGATGGAGACACAGACACAGACACACACACACACACACACACACACACACACACACACACACACACACACACACACACACACACACACACACAACACACACACACACACACACACACACACACACACACACACACGGACGGACGGGCGAACGGGCGGAAGGGCGTGCGGGCGGACGGGCGGTCGGTCGGACGGGTGGGCAGACAGACAGGCGAACAGGCTGTGAGTCGAACAGAAGGACAGACAGGCAGGTGGAAGTCGGACAGGCGGACAGGAGGACCGCCGGACTAGTGGTCTGGCGGGCAGACGGAAGGACGGACAGGCAAACAGGTGGACAGGCAGGCAGGCGGTCAGGCGGACAAGCGTGCTGGCGGGCTAGAGGACGGGCTGGCGGGCGACGGGTAACGGGCGGAAGGGCGGGCATGCGGACAGGCTAAAAGGCAGACAGTCGGACAGGCGGAATGGCGGACAGGCGTATAGGAGGACAGGCGGAAAGAATGACCTGCCGACAGGCACATACGCAGACAGGCAGTCAGGCGTATCCACAAAAATGGCTACCCACGTAGACAAAGAATTAATTATCATTAAGTCATAAAAATTAAGAGGTAACTTCACAAAATTAGTACCAATTTGAGTTCGAGTACCACTATGATTTAGTATTACATCACATAGAGTGGGTACTTGAAATGTATATTCAACCTCAAAGTTTTTGAAATATAATTTTTATAAAAGAAAACCACAAAAACTGTCATTACGCACATCGAATTTAAAATTAAGTAATATCTATTTCTGTGTAAATAACGTGATCTCTTGGCAAATCCGAACTAACAGTACATATCAACATCTCAAGGTCAAGAAGCACATAAAAGCCAAAACACATATGTGTTCCGTCCCGCAAATACGAAATACCGCCATAACCCGTATCCGAATATGAAAGGGAGCAAAACAGGTTCCCACATTGAATATGTTAAAATGTGTGTGGGGAGCAGTTAGTTACGTTCGTACTCGACTATCGGATATTTCTGTGGAAGTGCAATCCAAACTTTTAATGGATAATGGTGCTTTCTCGAGAGATAAAGTAACTCTGTAACGGTTTTAAAGGTTAATATTCTTTCTATAGAAGGTAACAACGTTAACCATATGGTTTCACTGTATTCCAACGGTTTTTAACATTAACAAATTCACAAAATTCTTTAATTTGTTTAACTCAAACAGTATAAATATAAAATAGTCATAGATTTTCACAATAATGGCTTCGATGTTAATAGATGTTTGAATACAGTTATGTAGGATATGAACAGCACAGTTTACCACAACCAAATGTCTTTTAAGTAACTGCTGAACTTTATGAAAAACGTTAGTTTGGCCATGTCTTGCTCCTCCTTTAAAATTGAAATTTGTGATGTCAGCGCACATTGTCATTAACCGTTTTAACAATGTATTCGCATGTAATGTCTGAAGTTTCACATGGAAAACCTAGAACTTCCAAAAGTTTTACATGAATGTCCTTGTCTTTTATAAAATATCTTACGACTATAGGATAAATTTTTACGCTCTCGTGATTTGAACAATGGAATAGATTCTTACAAAATTGACCGTTCCAAGAACATTTTGTATGGAGCTTAATGACTCCTTTGTAAAATGTTACATACAATACTTTTAAATTTGGCTCTAACACATGCAATTTTGTTGGAAGCAATTTTTTATTAGCTTAGTAGTACAATCCATAGAACGAAAGGACTGATTGTGGATCACTTTGATACTACTAGAAGCAGCAATAGCTGCATGTAGTGTCGAACGATATCCGCCGTTCCACCATGTGCAAGTGAAAACTGTGCACAACATTTTAAGCACTCTATATCACTATGTGACGTTGTCTTTTAATAAATGAAAATTCACTTTCCAAGCCTCTATTAAATGTACACATTGTTTTTGGCATTTTTATTTTCCACCGTCTTAGATACACACTAACTTATTACGATTATTTACTTAAAAACAGTTATTTATTAACTCTTAACCTCAACTAACGAACTATTTACACCGTCGCGTCGTAAGCAAATTCTTTTCGAGCTAGACTTGATAGATCAAAGAGAGATCGCACGCTATCTTGACAAAAGTGCTAGAATAGTTTCGTAAATTGTAAAACTTGTGATGTTATCCTATTATGTCTTATGTGAAGGTCTTTTTCGTACTTTTGAGACTTTTATTAATTTCTTCTAAACAATGAAACGTCAGAAACGTGACAAGAAATGGACTTTTTTATAAATACGAAACATTTATGTAATTTATTAGAATAATTGCGTATACGAAATGATGTGTTTGAAAAAGGCCTCGCATAATACAGGACGAATGGTCTCCTTACTGAATGCTACAGATAAAGACAGTTATGATAGTTTTAAAAAGAAAATTCGATAGGAATTTTCAACTAACAGAAACTAATTTAGAATTCTTCAAACAAGAGCATTATAGTGTTGCAGCAAAGAACATAAAATTGCCCGAAGTCAGTACTAGCTGAACTGCAACTACATAAAATTTGTATTTGTAATAATCATAAAGTGCCAGCATTGAATTATTTATAAAAAACCTGAATAAAGATTATGTCTCGACGCTTTACTGCAACACACGTTTCTTTACAAAAACCAATGAAAAACGAGAAATATTAATTTTTTAATATAAAACCGCATTCATGCAAAACCTAAAAAAATTATATTAGATTTCACAACATTTATTTATATTAATGTTCCACCGGTTTCGATATGGCGACATTTATAATTGAAAAATTACGACGTTCAATAGTATAAATTGTTCAATTAAAATTATTAAAGCTGATAGAACTTGAAAATGTAAATTTTCACCATTATTATACATATTTAAAATACTGGGTATTTTTGTATTTATAATTATACAGATCTAAACGTTTCGATAACACTTATAGTCATAAAATTGTTTCAACATCTTAAAATATTTCTAAAAGGTTCTATCACTACTGAGAATGATAACTGTAAGTGTTATCGGAACGTCTAGATTTGTATAAACATGAATACAAAAGAAAAACCATTAAATACCCAAAGAAACTAGGTATTTTAAATTTGATAGAACTTCTTTTAATGTATTAATTGTAATCCTGGAATTCAACGAATTAAGTTTACACAACATTAATCGGAGGTATATTACATAAAAGTGGCATTAAATTAATAGTCGACGTATTTGGACTATTTTAGATAAATCCACAGGGTTAGTCAAAAGTCTAGAAACCGTCGAATGGCTTGGGAAGTACTGGACTGGTATTCATTAAATGTAGAACAGGAAAAAAAGCGGACATTTCCGATTTGACGGTAATAGCTGCGCCATTACTAGATTTACTCTTTGTTCGGAAATATTTCTGATTTTTTAAATTTAAATCCAATAGCATTTGTTTTATTATCGTATACTAACCCTTTAGTAAGCCTTAGTATAATCTCAAAGTAGAAGGATCCCATCGAAGTGTGAAGATATGGCAACATTGTAAAAAACAACAATAATCTACGTCAGGTGGGCGTTCAAACCTTCAAGTCAGATAGACGTCTTGATGCTTCTATAAAATATCGATAATATATTGAAGCATTTACAATATTATTTAATTAATTCTTAGACTCTGTATTTAAGAAACCTTACAATGAAAGGTTATGTAAAATTAACTTTTCTTTAATAAATATGTTCTTATACAGTTAATCGTTATTCAAATATTGAAAAATTTTAACTCGCGATTAAATTCCACCTTGGGATTCTTTTTGGTCACTAGATTACGCGTCGTAGCAAAAATTGCATAAGACATAATTAATCGACATATTTAATGTGGCTATTTCTTATTTCCCCTCTCTGCGGCTCGATTTTTCCGCAAAATCTAATCACCTCTAGTAACAATGTAATTATCCTTAAACACAAGTAAAGTACCTACTGATCCGTGCATAATTTGATTTCGCGTAGTTTAGTCCACATTCCCATTTTTTAGTAAATTTTGTTCTGATATACATAATAATTTTACCCGAAGTGAAACACCTATGTCACGCCATTGACTCTTTTATTGGATATTCTCTAATTAAATTGCAGTTATCTATTTTGTGGCTATAAACAATTATTTAACTCATCGTTATTATATTTATTTACTGATTTCTACATTGAAACTATTTGAATAACAATTAAAAATTACATAAAACTTACATCTAGCGGTAGTAGAATGGAATAGAAATTGATAAGTGATGAGAGTACGGTTCAATGAAAACGCGTGGATTAAATTCTCTATGTTTAGCTTTTATTAAGCAACCCAAATTACTTAGAACATAATCCAGCGCACCGTTTAATTTGAATAAGGATTACTGCATATCCCTTTTAAACTAGCTTGTCTTTTCTTAGTGACATATGCTATGCAACGTGGTAAGTTAATTTATCACATTTCTTTAATTACCCAATAATTTTATATCTGAAATTGCTTCAGGACTTTTCTCTTTCTGGGCGTTTCTAAACAATTTCCTGCACACTTATGATAAGAAAATTGGGTCATACTGTAATTACTTCGAAAAATAATATTGAGTTTTCTCAAATTACACGGCCACCTTCTGCCTACCGTTAATTACTGTTACTACTAATTCCATCAACTGCACACTACCTATATACCTATTTGTCATCTGTATCTCTAGTAACATGGAAGCAGGTTATTGTAAAATTACACATTCATACCACCTGATTGTCGAAGCAATCAATTTATAACTAATTATTAGAGAGCGGATTTTATGCAAACTGCATATTGCTTATATTTTATAGTACCACCCACGCGTTTCGGTTTTTATACGAATCGCATTAATTATAATTATTTGGCACTAATTATTTTTGCATATTTTGCATATTTGGCCAAATACTGCATATTTTGATGTTTTACGCATATTTTGCACTTTTTTGCATAATTTAACATATGTTTTTTTCAGTTTTTGCGTTGAAACTCAGGTTATGAAATATTTTCGGGAATCTTGTTCAAAGTTAGAAATTTTATATCCTTTTAAAATAAATATCTTTAAAAGGTGGTGTCTAACATCGGCAGGTAGTTGTTTACTTTTAATTAATGTCTGAGTTGAAAACTATCCTAAATCCTAATACTTCCGGGTTGCAAAGAGGTAATACGGTTTTTGTTGAGTGCTTCTTAAATTTTTGTATGGAAAGAGTTGATGAGTAAAATATACATAGTTAATCCCTAACATCCTAGTGACCTTGCTTAGTGGAAAACCCTATTTTAAAATATGGAATATTATTGCCCATTCCTTTTAAAATGTGCAAGGAACAGTAGTGCAGACTGCAGAATTTAGTATTCGAATTATGTTTAACATGCCAAAAGTAAAGAATAATTTAGTTCCAGTATGGATAAAAATGTCCCTGCACTCCGAATGGACAGTGAAAAGGTGTTTTGTACAGCAAGTGGAAAAGCGGTAAGTGACAATTCAGAATACTGTTTTAAAACATTTCTAAACACTGACAACAATGAACGAGGCCTTTAGTGAATACAGAGCAGGTATTAGTTTTCTATTCAAACGTTGTATTTAAATGCATCGTTTTATAAGATAACGCGGGAAATATTTAAAATACAACGATGAAACCTGACCGATTATGTTTTGATTTATTTTTAAATTGGGAACATTGGCTTAGATCGCATGCGAACGAAAATCCCAAATTAAGCAACATATTGAGACCGCCGGCATAAAGGAAAATTAGAAACACAGAAGAAAACCAAGCTCTCTCAAACATTTCTTCGAGAATCTTTACGTGGTGAAACATGCAAAAGAAGCGACCAAGAGGAATTCAATTTTGAATTATGCACGTACACGTACACACACCACGACAGCCCACGCCGCTCCCTCACACCCACACACCACACACACACACACACACACACACACACACACACACACACACACACACACACACACACACTCAAACACATTCGCACGTATGCACTCCCGAACTGACGCCCACACCCACGCACGAACCCAGCTACATTTAGAAAGTACGTACGAACGCGCGCACGCACCCTCGTACGCATTCGCACAAACCCACGAGCGTATGCACACGCACGTACGCATGCATGCACAATACACCACGTACGCACGCGCAAGCACGCACGCACGTACAAACGCACTAACACACGATCACACCTACCTTACCCCTACGGACGTACGCAAGCACGCACGCACGTACACACACACACCCACACCACACCACACACCCACACTCGCGTACACATACGCACAAAAGCACACGCACGAACGCACGCGCGCACGCACGTACCCACGCACGCACGCACGCACGATAGAAAGCACGCACCACACACGTATACACGCACATACGCAAACACGTACACACGCACACGCACACACGCACCCACGACACACGCACAAACGCTCACACGCACACGCGCAAACACACACACGCACACACGGACATACGCACACGCACACACACACACACAAGTACACACGCACAGACGCACACAGCACACACTCACACACGCTCACACGCACACGCACACACACGCACACACGCACACACACAGCACACATGCATCACAAGCGGCCACGCGCGCACATACACACGCACGCACACGCACGCACGCGCACACGCAAGCACTCACGCACACACACAAACGCACACGCACACGCACCCGCACACACACACACACGCACACATACGCACACTAGCACTCGCACCCCACACGTACACGCACACGCACAAGCACACTCACACGCATACGTACACGCACACGCACACATACGCACACACTAGCACAATCACCCCACACGTACACGCACACGCACGCACTCACACGCATACGCACACACACGCACACGCACACGCACACGCACACGCACAGCGCACGCACACGTACACGCATACGCATACGCACACGCACACGCACTCATACACACACACGCACACGAACACGCACACCCACATGCACACGCACACGCACACTCACACGCACACGCAAACGCGCGCGCACGCACACGCACACGCAAACGCACACGCACACGCACCGCATACGCACACGCACACTCACAAACACACGCACACGCACACGCACACGTAGACACACACGCAAATGCACACGCACACGCGCACCCGAACGCATACACACGCACACGCACATGCACACGCACACGCACACGCACACACGCACAAGCACAAGCACACGCGCGCGCACAGGCACACGCTGACATACACGCACACGCACTGGCACACGCACACGCACGTCACGCACACGCACACGCACACGACACATACACACACATACACGTTCGCACGCTCACGCTCACGTACGATCGCACCTACATCTAGAAATTAGGTACGTACGTCCGCACACACCCACGTAGGCATGCGCACACACTACGAAAGTACGTACGCATGCACGTACTCATGTATGCACAAATACCCACGGACGTACGCGCGCAGATACGCTCGTACACACCCACACCCACACCACACCGCTCCATCACACCCACACACGCGCATACGTGGTCACACGACACACGCTCACAGGCACGCACGCAACCACACACGTCACACGCACGCAAGCACGCACACACGCACACACACACATACACACACACGCACACACGCACACACGCACACTCGCACACACGACACACGCACACCACAGCACACTGCACACACGCACACACACACACGCACACACGCACACACGCCACACGCACATGCACACACATACGCTCACACGCACACAGCACACACAGCGTACAAACATGCACACCGCAAACGCACCACGCGCACACACACGCGCACTCACGCACGCGACACGCAACACGCACGACACACACGCACGCACACACACACACACCACACAGCACACCACGCGCAACGCACACGACACGCACGCACACGCACACACACGCACACGCACACGCACGCACACGTACACTACACGACAGCACACACACGCACACGCACGCACACGCACACGAACACGACACACGCACACAGATGCACATCCGGTCGCGCACGCTACGATCACATCACGCAAAACCCAGCTACCTTTAGAAAGTACGTACGAACGCGCGCACACACCCTCGTACGCATGCGCATAAACCAACGAACGCATGCACGTACTCATACATGCACATATACACCCACGGACCTACGCACGTACAAACACACACCCACACCTCACACCACACCTCACACACACACACACACACAAACATACACACATACACACACACACACACACACACACACACACACACAACTCACATACACAGACACATACACGTTTGGACATAAGCACTCTTCTCACACTTACGCACGAACCCACCTACCTTCAGAAAGTACGTGCATGCCCGCCCACATGCACGTACGCATGCGCACACACCCAGGAAGGTACGTACGCACGCACGTACGTATGCCTGACCAAATACCCTACACATAGACACAGACAGACACAGACACAGACACTGACACAGACACAGACACAGATACACACAGACACAGACACAGACACAGACTCAGACACAGACACTGACACAGACACAGACACAGACACAGATGCAGACACAGACTGTGTCATAGACACAGACAGAGACTCAGAGACAGACACAGGCACAGACAAAGACGCAGGCACAGGCACAGACACAGGCGCTGGCACAGATACAGACCCAGACACAGACACTGATACAGGCACTGGCGCATGCACAGAGGCAGGCACAGACACAGCACTGGCACAGACGCAGACACAGGCACACACCACACTGACATCATGGCCGATCTTTGCGAGAATTTGTCAAATGTTGCAATATGATGTATGTCTATTTAGCGATAGTATGAAAAAGTCGATTGCATAACCCTCTATATCTGCATGTGTATGTGTACGTTAGGTAAATATGATTAAAGTAGGCATATAATTATCTTCCAACGAAATATGCATTGTGCGGTAACAGTAATCTATTATTTGAAAGTTATAACTGCTCTTTATTGGTTTGGGAGGAAGTAAACCTGTGCCGGGACGTAACTAACTGTAGAAACCAACCTGCATAGCGAATGTAATTTTTACGTCGTTTAAGTCGTCAATTGTTAGAATTCTTAATGTGTACAAAGTAAATTCTTAAAATTGAGCTACTGATCGCATGAAACCGATTGCATCTGTGCGTGTACGAGTGCGTGTGATTATAGCGACTAAACGAATATTATCTGATTTTATTGAAACTTCACATTTAGTGTTCCTTTTCAAATATCGTGGTTGTGTCACATTTTGGATAACATTAATTTACAAATAAAAATACTTTGTAGAAGTCATTCAAGTACATTTTGAGAAATCTCAGTTTTGATGTGGTGCTTATTTGTCTTCTCACCGCTTACATTTTCTTAGTTTAGCAGAGATTGTTTCACTTACTGCATATTTTTCTAACTTCCAGTATTCTTCCATGAAGGCATGCTTTTGCCTTCTGTTAGTCCTCTGTTATTGATGGTATGTTCGTAAAGTTTATTCCTACTGCGTATGAACTATTTGCACTTGTAGTAGTGGTTTGTTGTATAAGTCCATGCAAGTGTGGCTTTCTTCTGGTGGGTGGATATTTTGAACCACATTTAATTCCATAATTGTTAGTTGTTCTTTACTTCAGTGCAGAAAATTATGCTTTTAATTTTAATGTTGTTGGATTTTGATTTGCCAATGTTTTTTGTAAATTTTGATATGTTGTAGTTCTTATGAATGCAAGCATTTTTAAATATGGAATTTTTGTAATTATACTGGGTAATACTCAAAAGTCGTCCAAAGTTTGGATCGATATATTTAATTTTCTATTTTGCTCGCTACTCCAAAAATATGCCTTGCATGAAAGATACCAATAATATAAAAGGTTTGGGTTATTTGCAAAATATGAAAATAGTAGCAAAAAGTACATACAGGCTGTAACGTAAACGGTATTTAGATATTTTTCAGTGGCTTTTGTAGTTCCATGATTCGACAGATTTGATGCATTTATGGATTCAACCATTTTCTTTTAAGATGTATTTTCAAGAAATCTGTTACTTTCTGGCATGTATGGCATAGGCCAACCATTTAATTTATTTATTTTAGCATTTTGGAAAGAAACATTGTGTTTAACATTTTAGCGTTCAAATTTTGTTGCTCCTGTTACCATGGAGAACAAGATTTCATATTTTGACAATGATTGATGGTCTTACATTACAATATTCGTATTTTTAATAAAAAGTTAATAATCTAATTTTTACGGTAGTAAACTACTATGTATGCTGTGCGAAACGCTAATCAAGTTATTGTTAATTGGACAAAGCTGAAATTACACAACAAATTAGAACTTGTATGAACTGTAGAAGCAACATCAATAAGGTTATTCAAATAGAGGCCAATCTCAATTCCATTCCGATGGAAGTATTTATTCAGCGCAAAAGAAGATGTTTTATTTGT
This sequence comes from Vesta saturnalis, assembly GCA_036346205.1. Classification (NCBI taxonomy): domain Eukaryota; kingdom Metazoa; phylum Arthropoda; class Insecta; order Coleoptera; family Lampyridae; genus Vesta; species Vesta saturnalis. The sequence continues at coordinate 2,089,286 of JARFJB010000974.1, forward strand.
GCAAGAGACTGTCAATTTTATTGGCTTTCAAAGCAAGGGTTGACTATTGTATTAAAAGGAAAAGTTCTTACCAAACAACACGCTCTGTTGCAATGAGCATCTAAACGATGATGGTATGGTCAAACTCGAATTTACTGGTTATAGTGAATGATATTGAAGTAAAGCAAAGGTTTAGTGGAGAGTTGAGAGGAGGCCCGATAGTGAGAGTAATTTTAAAACGGTGACTTCAAATCCCTTTCAAAAGAGCAGTTCTTGGAGTTGTATGGGTATTGCAATCCTGATTTCGTGTGCAATAGTTGCAGAAATATTACAAAATGCAACTTATAACTTTCTTGATAAAGCTGCGACAAGGTCTTTCAGATACATTTCTAGATTCTTTAATGCAATACTCATCTCGGCAAAATGTTAGTTTGGCGATATCTTCAGTCTGGGTCAGATTTGTTAGGAAAACTTAGATTTTAATTCGGCCGAGGTAGGGACCGTTTTATCCAAACACATGTACCTCAGTTCTCAAATACACTTTATAATCCTGAGCTAAATGTTTGAAGGGCGATCCGATATCCAGACCGTACCTACATTAAAACCCCAAAATGTTTTCTTTTGTGTTCAACGCCAATCCTATTCTATCCAAAAAAATACATTACTAAAATCTGGTCTAATACCAGACGGATACATTGTAGATATACATGGACCTTACTTTAATGATACACGAAACAACGAAGCATCAATTTTAGTTAAAGAAATGAGAAATGACCAACGAGAAATTAGACGCTGAAAAATCGGTACTAAATCAACTAAACCACATTTACTTTAAATAGTTTTTATAAGTTTGTTGTTATGTCCTAATAGTGTTTATACGATTTCTTTGGGTTACAGCACTAGTTTATAAATGTCAGGAAAAATGTATAAATTATTTAATTTCCAAATTAATGCCATAGTAACTGTAAAGATATCATCGCTTTGAAGTAAAAAATACAACAAAACATTAGTGCTTTTAATGATTATGGCCAAAAGCTGCTCTCTTCTCAGAATCTTTGGTTAAGGAGATTAAAGAACTATGACATAAAAGAGAGAGTGTATTATGTTTAAAAAAACATTCCCATCGACGTAACCAAGGAGTTTTCCGTACATAATGAATCTAACCATAAGATTTTATATTGTTTATATAGGTATACAACATTGCAATTGCCTACAATAAAAAACTGACGAAATTGATTTTTAACAATCAGTCTAATCCATTTAAACATTGCATATTGATGAAAGTACAACATGTTTAAAATCTAGGACTACACGTAATGTGAATACCGATTATGTTACACCCTGTGTGTAATTTTTGTTATTATTTTCATATTTTGTGGTTAAGGAATCTGTTCTGAGTCGTTGTAGATGCGGTTTCTCTTAATTCACTAAACCATTGCTTTACGACAATGCCATTCATTATAATTCGTAATGGCACTGATATATGGTTTTCTATAAATTAATGTTTGACCGTACCATCATCGTTCAGGTGTGGATTGCAAGAGAGCGTATTATTTGGTAAGAACTTTTCTATTTTAATATAAAAGTTAATCCTTGTTGAAAGCCAATAAAATTAACAGTTTCTTGCAAAAGCAATCATTTTCTCTTGCGTTGAATAACCACTTCCATCGGGATGGCATTGGGGTTGGCATTTCAATAACTTTATTGATTCTACTTCTGCAGTTCATACAATATCTGCTTTGTTGTGTAACTTCAGCTTTGTCCAATCCAAATCTGCCTCTATGCAATATGGACACTTCTCGTATTATTTCAACATTTATATTATTTTCGTCAACAATAACTTTTTTTGCACAAACTTACTCTTGCTATGCCGTACATGCCACAAAGTAAAATAAACAGAGTTGTAGAAAGGTAATTATTTTCTACCAACAAAAAGCAACAGACATCTTGCAAACACATCTTAAAGAAGAATGGTTGAATCCAAAAACGAACCAAATCTGTCGAATCATAGAACTACCAAGGTCAGTGAAAAATGTCTAAATACCGTTTATGTTACAACCTGTGTGTACTTTTTGTTACTATTTTCATACGTTATGGAAAACCCACAACTTTTATATTATTAGACGACTTTTAGAGTATCGCTTTCATATGAGGAAGAATTCTTGCATTAATAAAACTACAACATATCCAAAACTTACAAAATCTGTAAGTCTCTAGGATTACACGTATCCAGTACCATGTCCTTTCTTCACTCATAGGGTATTGGGCCTGGTTTGTTTAAAGCTTAGCACCATATTTTGCATCTGTTCTATGTTGATGTTTTAGAGTTGCTTTCTGGGCATGGTTTGTATGAGTTTGGACATCACCCGTAATTCTACTGGTAGTGTAAATTTAAAGTAGAAGCGAGATTTTAAGAATGATAACATTTTAGAATTTCATTATTTGGCTACCTGATAGCTCAGCTCGAACTTTCATTCTTGGTACGCCTACAACTTGGGTTAGTTCTTCTGTTATTGATGGACTTGTGATCCTTGACCAATCTTTACTCTATGTAGATGGGTACCTAATAGTGGCATTACTTATACGAAGTACGGTGTTTTCTTGTATTTTGTGATTTGCCATAGTTCTTATTCGGTTAGTAGTTAGCGTGTTTGCCGACTGTAAGTTTTAGTATAAATTGTTGGTCTTGATTGTATTGGATCCTTGTGTAATAATTTGTGATGTGGTCGTTTATAATACCGGTATAATAGGTATTTATGACATTTTTCATTCTTGTCGTTCCAAATGAATTCTGTTTATCAGTGGACAGGTGTCTTCTTGAATTGTTAGCACAAGGAGATTATACTTTGCTTCTTTCAGTAAGCGTGTATATTGTAGTCGGTCGACTGGATGAACTGTAGTGGTTTGGCGATTCACGTTGTTGACGTTGATGGTTTAAGAGATTGGAACCTTTTTCCAAACAACTTAAAAAGTCATCAAATTCTTGGACTTGGTTAGGATTGGTGAGGTTCTTTTGTGCGGTTTATTTGTTTCTGGATCACATTTTCGGGTTATTATTCTTTAATTTAATATTTGTTGGAAAAGTTTTATGGTAGTGTTGAGTACTTGCTTTAAACATGCAGCATCTTCATTTTTACATGTATTTTGTCAACCAGTTTTGACACTAGTTGTGTTGTGTTGTTATAACGTTTAGTGCAGGTTCGTAGTTGGTGCTTGTAATTATTATATGTTAATTTTAAAGGTTCTCCTTGCAAGTTTTCCAGTACTGCATTTTTTCCAAATTTGATGTGGTTGGATTTTGCTGAATTACTCTAGCAATAATGTTCTGAAAGATGCTTCATTTGTCATAGCTTATTTGAGATATTAGTATTGTTATTCGTAAGCTAATATTGATTCTTGAAGCTTCTCAAATTAATAAGAGGTTCTGTATCTTCTTTTCCAGTTCATCGACAAATACGTCGACTTGTCTATCTTTTATTTCTAATACACAATTAATACATAAAATAAGATTACAGTTTAAATCACTAAAATTAAGTAAAATAGAAGTTAATAAAATATTGAAATTGGAGTAAAACAGTCTAGAATAATTGAATATTATGTATGCGATTAAAAGATTTGAATGAAAATTAAAATTGTTTAATCAGGCAGTCTATCAAACATTCGTTATCTCTATACATAAACCTTGGGAATACCAAAAATTAGCCTGTTCAATATCTCACCTTTAGTTAAGAATCTAACGTGCCTGTAGTAAATTGTAAATTGTAAATTGATTTACACGATTTGTGTACATTTAAGAATAATGTAAAAAAATTTCTTTCAATAATTGAATTTTAGTGAATATGCATATAAGAGTTTAATCTCTGTCTGCATTGCATTAGAATGCGCCTCGTGTGTTAAGCTTACTTCCTCGAAAAGGTACGCAATTATCATATTTCCATTTTTGTATTAATTTATTATATCTAATAGGAAAATTCCTCCCGGGCGTTAAGGAACGTTTGATCCCGTATATTAAGAAAATTTCGTGCAACTTGAAAAGTAAATATTTGTGGTTTTATTTCGTATTGGAGCAAGTGACGACGAAGACGCCATTTGTGCAACATGGCGTTTATGTGACATAGATGGCGCAAAACGTTGTTTATTTATTGTTGGTGTAAACTTACCTTTTATATGTTTATATTACTGTACCTCAATATTTTAAATTGTTATTTATGTACAATTCTTGTTCTTGTAAGTACAATACAATTGCTAAATACAGTAGCAGTAATCAGGTTTTGTATTACCTTCTAAATTAGTTGTTTAGTGTTTAGTGAGACTACATGTGGATACGTCGTATAAAAATATTTAAGTTCAACATATAGTTATTATTAGAACAACTGAAAGAAAAAACGTTTTAAAGGTAAACGTATTATTTTTAATATATATATATATATATATATATATATATATATATATGCTTTTTACTTGATATTGCTAGCAAAAATATCGATAAATATCTTTAAAATGTATTATTACTCTTATAGGATGACGTCATAAAATCAGATCTACAAATAGTTGGTACGTATTCGTGGATTTTAAACTTGTAGTTATTGTTAACTTGCTTACAATAATAAAACTATTAAAACCTTTTGCCTTTTATTTCCATTATATCAATTTGGTGTTCTTAAAAACATGTTAATTTAATTTAACTCTATGTTATATATAAGTAATTATTACTTTCCTGTCCTTTTAATGAGGTTTTTATAACTCTTAATGAATACGTTTCTATGAAACAATTTTGTGTGTATGTAATTGAACATGCAAATAAATCAGGCATAGTTTTCCGAATGTATAGTTGGTGTCTGTTTAGGAAGAAAATCTGCCTATATATATATATATATATATATATATATATATATATATATATATATATATATATATATATATATATATATATATATATATATATAAACATCATTGCATTAGGGTAGAAATTATTTATTATTTCACGTCATATTTAATTTAGACTTTAATGTATTCAGTTTTGAACTGTAATCTGGTTTCCGCAAACTGTAAGACATGATTTCGGTTGATTGACTGAGTTTGATCGAGCATGATTTGTTTGAGATTTATTGATTAATTAATTAATTAATTGATTTGTTTGTGTAGTTGAGTCGAAGAAAGAGAGAAACGAGATAGAGCAAGAGAGAGGTGTGCATGATCAACTTCTATTATAGAAAATGTTCATTAGTCTATACGCCACTGGATGGTGATAAAATCAGTTTTAACTCAAAGGGGCCAGGGCAGAGACCCTGATACAATAGCACCAAGGGGAGCACGATAGGAGCCAAAGCCCAAGAGGTAATTTCTGCACTTGTCTTATAAGGACAAGGTCACATACCATCTCCAGCCAGGGGCGAAGGCCTGAGAACAGGTTCCGAAGCCCTACACGTGTCTTACAAGCTAGCATTAGGCCTCCTTATTGGAATACAACCCCAATGCATAAATAAAATTTCGTAAGATTACAATCTGTAGATAGGAATTAAAGAATACGCACAATTGTCTAACCTCCAGGCTGAACTGTCGAGAAGGCTAAAAGGATCTTAATTATGGGTTAAACTCCGACCAAGGGTTGCAAAAGGCCTCCGAAAGGAACAAACGAAAACACGCTAATACGAAAACACACAAACGAAAACATGCTAACACGAAAACACGCTAATGCGAAACTACAAACACGAAAACACGCAAACGCAAAGCACAAACGAAAACACGCTAACACGAAAGCACGCTAACACGAAAACACGCAAACGCGAAAACACAAACGAAGACAAGCTAACACATTAACGCTAGAACACACAAACGAAAACACGAAAACACGCATACGCGAAAAGATATAAACACGAAAACACGCAAACACGAAAACACGCAAACACGAAAACACGCAAATACGAAAACACGCAAACTCGAAAACACACAAACGAAAACACGCTAGCTGCCGTCTTAGGAGAAAATACCTCAGCCTTAAAAAGGGTTTTAGATTTATAAACATGTCCCTAGGGAAGATATTAGAGTGTGATTAGGTTAATACTTCAAACTTCCTCGAAGATAACCGATTCTACCCGAACATTGACGAGCGCGCCAGCACAAGACCCTAGGCTAGCAGCGTTCTCGTTTCTCGTTTGTTTCGCTCTTTAAAGTGTAACTGTCATCGAGTAAGCATTATTATGATGTATTCTCCTGTTTATGAGCCAACATCAGCGGACATTAAAGATTTTACTGACTTGTTAATAAACTATTACAACATAACCGTTCAAGATAATGTTGGAAACGATGACGTGGATGAGCTGAATGTATATCACATCCAGGGTGATGGTGATGATTCAAAGAAGAGGAAATGGAGCGATGAGGTAGAGGAGAAGGACGAATCTCAAAACCATGATGATGATGGCGACGAATCACGGTTCAAGAAGAAGAAGGCCGATAAAGGTTGTAATTAAATAAAATGATGTATTGTTGTTTATAATAATAATAATAATATATTTTCAAACGCTAAGCTTTCCTTCAATTTTGTTAATAAACTTGTTTTTCCTAACGGTGCTTCCGTCTTGATTCATGTTTGCAGCTTTACGAGTTTTCGCGGTAGCATGTTTTTCGCCGGCGTGTTTCGTTTTACGTGTTTTCGCGTTAGTGTGTTTTCGTGTTTGCGTGTTTTTGTGTTGGCGTCTTTTCGTATTTGTATGTTTTCGCGTTTGCGTATTTTCGTGTTTTCGTGATAGCGTTTTTCGTTTGTGTGTTTTCGTTCTGTGTGTTTTCGTTTTGTGTGTTTTCGTGTTTGTATGTTTTCGTGTTAGCGTGTTTTCGTGTTAGCGTGTTTTTCCTTTGTGTGTTTTGCGTTAGCGTGTTTTCGTTTGTTTGTTTTCTTGTTTTCTTGTTTGCGTGTTTGCGTGTTTGTATCCTTTCGCGTATGCGTGTTTTCGTGTTAGCGTGTTTTGAGTTAGCATGTTTTCGTTTGTGTGTTCTAGCGTTAGCGTGTTTTTCGTGTTGTATGTTTTCGCATTTGCATATTTTAGTGTTAGCGTGTTTTCATTTGTGTGTTTTCGTGTTAGCGTGTTTTCGTTTGTGTGTTTTCGTGTTTGCGTGTTTTGCGTTAGCGTGTTTTCATGTTTGTATCTTTTGCGTTTGCGTGTTTTCGTTTGTGTGTTTCGTGTTTGCGTGTTTCTGCGTTAGCGTGTTTTCGTTGTGTCTTTTCGTTCTGTGTGTTTCGTGTTTGTATGTTTTCGTGTTAGCGTGTTTTCCTTTGTGTGTTTTTGTTTAGCGTGTTTTCGTTTGTTTGTTTTCGTGTTAGCGTGTTTTCGTTTGTGTGTTTTCGTGTTTGCATGTTTTGCGTTAGCGTGTTTTCATGTTTGTATCTTTTGCGTTTGCGTGTTTTCGTGTTTTCGTTTGTGTGTTTCGTGTTTTCGTTTGAGTGTTTTCGTGTTTGCGTGTTTCTGCGTTAGCGTGTTTTCGTTGTGTCTTTTCGTTCTGTGTGTTTCGTGTTTGCGTGTTTTCGTTTGTCGTTTCGTGTTTGTATGTTTTCGTGTTAGCGTGTTTTCGTGTAGCGTGTTTTCCTTTTGTTTTTGCGTTGCGTGTTATCGTGTTTTCGTTTGTTTGTTTTCGTGTTTGCGTGTTTTCGTGTTTGCATCTTTTCGCGTATGCATGTTTTCGTGTTAGCGTGTTTTCGTGTTAGACGTTTTCATTTGTGTGTTGTCGTGTATTCGTGTTAGCGTGTTTTCGTTTGTGTATTTCGTGTTTTCGTGTTTTGCGTTAGCGTGTTTTCATGTTTGTATCTTTTGCGTTTGCGTGTTTTCGTGTCTGTATGTTTTGCGTTTGCGCGATTTCGTTTGGTCCTCGTACTAAAACAATGATAGTCGATTGTATGTAGTTGTAGGCAATATTGTGTTGACTAAAACCATAATTGGAAACGCTGCTTGCGATGTCCAGTCCGTGGAGTTATGTTTAATTATTTTTTGACAGATGTATTTATGATAAGGTCAGGCTTGCATGTAAAATAATATAGAGGTGAAACTAGCTAGCTAACGTGTTTTGCTGCTACACGCATCATAATATTGAAGATTCTGTTTATGTATTAGAAAACGTACTACAATCTCGAAACAGAATGCGGATAAAATTGAAAGAAATGAATAGGGTACAGCTTCCGAGAACAAACCGAAAGATTTGAAGAGCGTGCAGCATTTCCAGATCCGTGCAGAAACCAGTTAATTTAGGGATAACCTCATGTAATAATAATAGTGTCTGATAAAAACTGTTAGGCGTTATTAGCTGCTTTATAGGTTGTTACAATATAATCGTTCAAGGTGAAGACGATGAGCTGAATGTATCTCAAGATCTCGATGATGGTGATGCTCTCTATTGAATTTCAGGTAAATTAGATTACGTCACTCTTATTTCAGATTAGAAATTTTAAATCGTTTAGTTAGCATTGCTATTAATCTCAACTAATAAAAATCCATATAACGTGGAGTACAGTGTGTGTGTGTGTGTGTGTGTGTGTGTGTGTGTGTGTGTGTGTGTGAGGCGCGTGTGTGTGCATAATTGAGTATACAGGTAAATCATGATTGCATAGAAAAGAGAAAATATATTTAAACATGATAGTAATGCGTTCCATAACAATAGTTTATCTAATTATTTAAAAGTAATTCTGTGTTAGCAAAATTTTAAAATATTTGTATTATGAATGTAAATTTATAAGTACAATATAATTGCTTGTGTCGTGCGGTTTACATATACAACTTGAAAAAAAAGAATTCTTGAGTCGTGGAGTTTTATATCTTTAACTCGGAAGGGAAAAAGTTCTGTTCTGCGTTAGTTGACTTGTTCCGTACCTGCATTTCCTAAATTAATGATTCATAGTCCATAACTATCCTACCTGCATATATGCAACACACAATTCGTTCTCGCAAACATCGTTACACATACATTAACGCATCTCTTGTCCACGTGACGTGAATACGATTTTGTGGTTGGTTACAAAATTTTACACACACAAGAACAGGTCGGCGTCGCCATTGCGTTCTGAAAGATTATTATTAGCAAGACAGCTTTGAATAACCAGCATGCCTGCATATTAGAAAATAGAAAATAGAAAATAGAAAATAGAAAATAGAAAATAGAAAATAGAAAATAGAAAATAGAAAATAGAAAATAGAAAATAGAAAATAGAAAATAGAAAATAGAAAATAGAAAATAGAAAATAGAAAATAGAAAATAGAAAATAGAAAATAGAAAATAGAAAATAGAAAATAGAAAATAGAAAATAGAAAATAGAAAATAGAAAATAGAAAATAGAAAATAGAAAATAGAAATAGAAATAGAAAATAGAAAATAGAAAATAGAAAATAGAAAATAGAAAATAGAAAATAGAAAATAGAAAATAGAAAATAGAAAATAGAAAATAGAAAATAGAATAGAAATAGAAAATAGAAAATAGAAAATAGAAAATAGAAAATAGAAAATAGAAAATAGAAAATAGAAAATAGAAAATAGAAAATAGAAAATAGAAAATAGAAAATAGAAAATAGAAAATAGAAAATAGAAAATAGAAAATAGAAAATAGAAAATAGAAAATAGAAAATAGAAAATAGAAAATAGAAAATAGAAAATAGAAGATAGAATATAGAATAGAATTAAACGATTATGAAGCACATCGAATAGAAAATAAGTTTAAAGCAGCTAATGATATTATAAATGCATATATCCTATCACTATTCCATTGGAAACCGTAAGCACATAATTTTCGTTTACGAGTACTGAGTTTCAATACCTCATAATGCAATGAGTTTCTCCATGCTCACATACATGGAGATGGTCCTTCAAATTATAGATTGTAGATAGATACACCCACATTGAGATAACAAAACATTGGACCTTCGCCCCATAGTTAACCCGCTTTGGATTTATAGTTCATTTTAAGTTGACAGTATTTGGAACATTGGAACGAGTTGGTTATACAAATGTAATCACTTAGATTGAATTTTATTATTTCGGTTTGTCGGTCGAATAAAACACTGATGGTTTACCATTACATAACAGTGGCGTACTGGCACAAAGTTTCCAAGGTGAAAATTTAAAAGTACATTCAGTTAGGTTATTGCTTTGGTTAAAACACCATACACGTCATTATAACATCCTATATACAGGGTGCGTCAACGCAACCTGACACCTCCTCCACAAGAAGATTTTCTTCCAGAAAAACTCAAAATACTGGTCCTAAGAGACCCACACAAAGTCAAAAACTAGAACACTTCACCGAGGTCCGCTCGGAAGCCACAAAACTAACGGTGTGTGGTGGAGAGTGGATCCGCCCCCCATCACCAAGACAAAGATCACAAAAACAACACTGAGCTGCAGCACCGCCACTAAACTCAGCCGGAGACTATAGGGGAACCTAAAATAGGGTGGGCAGAAACAACACCCTAAACCTGGCCTGGCCGAAAATCGGTCAAGAACCATACCGGCGTAGCCAAATATCGAAAGCCACCGCCAAAGCGGGGTAAACATAAAATACGAGCCCGCTTCGCAGCCGATGAGGGTCAGCCTCACCGCCTACCACCTACGTCACTCCACTCCAACGCAATGGGACTAAACCCGTCAATGCTAGTTCCACAGCCGTGTACGTGACTGCTTCCCCACCTGCCTCCTGGTGTCGACATAACACTCAAAAACACACTCACCCAAAAAACGAACGTCAAAGCCGGTAGAGTTCAAAGAACACGTCACAAATCGGTATATATTTTCGTTAAAACGTCAAAATAATCGTAAACATTAAACAAGTATCGCAATCAGTAAAGTAGACCCATCAGACTTCCTAAAACAAAACATAATCTAAATAATCCTAACTATATACGACGGCTATACCGGAAAGTGGTCTAAACGCAAAATAACCTATTATAATCTAAATCCAAAAATGCATATTATATTTATATTTACAAAAGTGGAACTAAACAACCGAACTCAAGAACCCAAAATAACCCTGCGTCAAACACCAACAAGAAAATAACGACACTCCGGGAACGACACAACCAACCCTAAACGGACAACAATGCCCCTCAAGACCAAGGTCTCACCCTACCTCGACACACCCCTTTGATTAGTCGCCTCTTACGACAAGCAGTTGGCCTCTGCTGTAGGAAAATTCTAGGCCGTCCCTAAAGCCAAGTGTGCCCCATGGATACAAACAAAACAGACAAATTCTGATAAAAGAAAATAGAAACACTCAACTCCACACGCCCGATAGTTTTTCCGACCAACCTACCAATATCCATCTGACGGTAGAACAAACAAACAAAAATTCGATCTATTAATTCAATAGCCTAACCTACTATATATATTCACTAAAATCTTATCTAACTTAATCGTCTGAGGGTCTGAACTTTAAATCTTTGGCATGCCATACGCCTCTAGAGTCGAGGCGTCCGATAACTCAACGTCTGATACGAAACTTTTTTCTTTATATAAAACGGTCCAATAAATTTAGGTGCTAATTTCGCGGCAAAATAACGCGACGCGTCCGATAAAACATAATTCTTCCGCCACACAGTATCTCCTACTTGAAAAGTAGCTAATCTTCTTCGTAAGTCGTAATTCTTCTTACTTCTAATATATGCTGCATTCAATCTTCTCTTAATGTCATCATACACTTCTTGAAAAACATTGCCTCTAGCAATTAAAGGTTCTCTATCGCAAACGCGACGTCATTCAAAGTATTTCCCACCACGGGTTCTCCATGTCTCGTCCCATCGAGATTCATTTCTCTACCAAAATTCGCAAAATACGGCGTCATTCCAGTAACTTCATGAGTAGCTGTCCTAATTGCACAAGCCACCTTCGCTAAATACTTGTCCCAATTTCTCTGATTGTCTTCAATATATGATTCTAACATAGTCTTCATTACTCGATTAATCCTTTCTGTTGGGTTCGCCTGAGGGTGATAATTTGCATTAAAATGATCTTGGCATTATACGATGCCACCATATTCCTAAAAACTGCACTTCTAAATTGTGATCCGTTATCACATAACACACACAACGGTACACCAAATAATAAAAACACATTTTCTTCGATATTTTTCACAACACTCGCGGCCGTAGCCGTACGTAACGGAAAAATAACACAAACTTCGTAAAATAATCTGACACTACTAGAACATAACTATAACCACTTTTAAACCTAGGAAGAGGTCCCACAATATCTGTCGAAATCATTTGCCACGGTTTATCGATAACTGGATGCTGAGTCATCAGTCCTGCCGGTAATCGCTGTTCAGGTTTATGTGCTAACACTTCACACTTATTCACATAACGTTTCACATCATTCTTTAACTTAGGCCAATAATATAATTTCGAAATACGCTCATATGTCTTGAATATTCCTGCATGCCCTGCAGTAGGTTCGTCATGATACTTTCTCAACATTTCACCACGCTTCGCCTTCGGAATAACTTCACGCCAACTTTCCGCGTCTTCACGTAAATTCGGATAACTACACGTTACATGCTTATATAACTTCCCATCTTGAACTCTCCATTTTGGATACGCTATCGGTCGATTCTCAATACATCTCTTCATTCTTTCAATCCATTTATCTTCTACAATATCGTCTTCTTCATTATGGTCTTCGCCGGTAATGTCACTGTCGGTATTATCTTCACTAGACGTTTCCTCAATAACGGGAACTGATCGCGATAAGGTATCGGGTACTACATGATCTCTACCCTTCCTATGTATAACTTCAAAATCATACTGCTGGAGCCTAACAGCCCATCGAGCCAAACGTCCTGTCGGATCCTTCAAATTATGTAACCATACTAAGGATGCATGGTCCGTAATAACGGTGAATTTAACCCTTCGATGTATGGTCTTAGCTTTCTATCGACCATAACACCGCCAAACACTCCTTCTCCGTAGTCGAAAACTTCCGTTCGCTACGCGTCAATGATCTACTATTATAACATATAACTTTCTCCACTCCATCAATAGTCTGAGTCAAAACTGAGCCGATTCCATAATCCGATGCGTCAGTTTGAATCGAAAACGGTAAACTAAAATCTGGACACGTCAAAATAGGTGCTGTCACTAAACAATTCTTAATAATACCCAATGCTTCACTACATTCTTCTGTCCACTCAAAGCGTACATTTTTCTTCAATAATTTCGTAAGAGGTGCGATAATAGACGAAAACTGCGCGATAAAACGCCGATACCATGATGCCATACCGATAATTCTTCTAATTTCCGACGTCGTAGTCGGGACCGGGATCTTCAAAATCGCTTCAACCTTCTCGGGATCAACTGATAAACCGGTAGAATTTACCACATAACCCAAATAACGCAATTCGTCACGACAAAAGGAACACTTGTCCTTGCTCAACGTTAAACCTGCCCGTTCAAAACGCTTAAACACTTCCGTTAACACTTCAATATGTTTCTCAAACGTCGGTGTACAAATTATAGTATCATCAAGATAAACAAACACATAAGGTTCTAATTCTGAACCAATAACACTGTCAATTAATCGTTGCCACGATGCCGGTGCATTAACTAAGCCAAAAGGCATTCTCTTAAACTGATAAAGACCCTATTGGGTACCGTAAAGCCGTAAACTCTTTCGAATCCTCCGCCATTGGCAGTTGCCAATACGCAGACTTAATATCCAAAGACGAAATAAACTTCGCGTCACGAAGACGATCTAGAATTGACGAAACGTAAGGAATATGATAAGCATCCTTCTCCGTAACCTTATTCAACTTGCGATAATCTACACAAAACCTATATTTCCCGTCCTTCTTTTGACCATAACAATGGGACTAGCCCATGCACTACTCGATTTCTCAACCACTCCAAGCTTCAACATTTTCTCTAACTCATCATCAATATGTTTCTGCATAAATGGTGATACACGATAATACCTTTGCTTAATAGGCTCACTATTGGTCCTAATTCGGTGCTCTACTAAATTTGCGCATCCTAACTCTTTCTCCTTAGTTCTGACAAAATAATCCTCAACTAAATTGTCTAATAAATTCAATTGTTCGGTAGTCAAATCTAAACGTGAATTTATTACTAAATCCTAGTCTCTAAAATTTCAATTTCACTCAAACTTTCAAACTGCCATTCACCTCTACGAAAATCGGTACAATACCTGCCTTTTTCCAAAAATCCCATCCTAAAATCATCTGATGTCTTATATCGGGTACAATAATCACGTCCATTATAACAATTTTACCTCTAATTTCAATCGGAATCGTCACAGTGCCTACAGATAAAACTTTCTGGCCATTCGCCACAACACACGTAGTCACACGCTTACTTCTACACCTAACTCCTAACCTTTCTAAGCTATTCCACCCTTTTATTCCCAAAATTGTTCTAGAAGAACCACTATCCAAGAGTGCTAACATAGACTGACTATAAACATTAACATAAATAAATGGTCTCTCATCTGAACCCTGATTGTCAAACATATACTCCATTAAAACTTTATTTTTCGAAAACGTTATCTCTGCCTTATTTCGAGAACTATTATAAAATATAGCCGACTCTACAAAAATTTCGGAAGACAATATGCGACTGTCTATTGCCTCCCTTCCCATTTCCCTGATTACGTGGAAATCGTGAACATTTAGGACATGTCCTAACGGTAAAATCTGCCCTACCACATCGATAACAATACATACTCTTTTCGATACCTGACATTGAACTGCCTTATGATTGCCTTGCTTGCAATTCCAACACAACAAAGGTTTCGCCACATTCATAGTCTTTCTGGACCCAGACGGTTTCACTTCCACTCTCTCAGATACCTTAACTTCGTCAGCTTTCACCACATTACGTGACTCACTCACACTCTCTACTTCACGTACATATGCTAAATCGGTCTCTAAATCTGACTTTCTCCTACTCGGGGGTACGTAACTGTCCATTGCCTGTATACGTTCTTCAATCAATCTCCCATACTTAATTAAATCACTAATAGTACTAATTTCGGTAAGTCCTAATTGAGTGTGATAAATAGGAGCGATATTTTTACATAAAATTCTTAATTGTCTATCCTCAGATAATCCTTCATTAAGTCGCGAAAATAATGTGCGCATAATCGCAACATAAATACCCATAGGTTCGTAAGACGCTTGTGTGCGTCGCTTAATTTCCTCAATTAATCTCTCATCATAATCACTTGGCTGGAACTGCAATCGCAAAGATTCCACCAATTCACTCCATGTCTTAACCTCTTTCCTAATTGACCTGACATAAATAAGTGCGGTACCGGTAAACAAATCTAAACATTCTGCAAACAGTTGCTCATCTTTAACGTTACGGGAAACTTGTAACTCACTAATTCTTTCCAAAATGCATTTAACGACAAAGACTTAATGCCACTTGCATACGGGAACACTCTTCGCTACAGTCATAATAGGCGCTACGTTTACTAAAGGGTCAACTATTGGTAATTCAGTCTTAAAATTGGTTGATGGTGAAGCCATCACGTCATCAGTACTTATCCCTACATGAGCGGAGTCCTAACTACTACTTGCCTATCTAAAATTTCATAATTCGAAACTAAAATTGCCATACTCGTAATAAAGTCCTCTTTCTCTTTATTTTTACATCCGTTTTTGCCACAACATTATTAATTCTATTAAAATATACTTAAATTTTGTCTCAATAGTCGCTATAATTTTTGTAGTCACGTTACTCTGTAATTCATCAATTAATTTCTCAATTTCTAACTTAGTTTCATTAATAGCTAACCTATCAGTATCAAATTCAAACGGGTACGGGGTCGCGTACTGCCCTACTCGCAGCTTCTTCACTATAAATACTCCTAAGTGCTTTTCGTAAAGCCGTAATGCCTAAGAAAGCATCACCTCCCTAACAGCTATCTCATACTTAATCTCATTCAATGTCAAACAATCAATATGGATCTTATATCCCATCTTAACAAATAAAGGTTTCCCAAAATACTTCAAAAATATCCTACACAACTGGTCAATACCACCAAAAATATCGTTCAGAACAAAGAATTCACTTAACACACAATAAGCTCAAAGTCACAAATTTAAATACTTAAACACTAATTGTCTCCTCACAAAAAAAATTGCCGTACGACTCAACATTCACTAATCTCAACAAGTCCAATCGATAATTCGTCAACAATCAGTAATCTAAACTTCAGAATCCAAAATTCTACTACAATATTTCATCAAACAACAAAATTAAGTCACAGTTTATTCACAAGGTCCCACACGTTGGGCTGCCAAATAATTATGTTACACGTCCAAACCGCACTAGGCGTCGTGCAGGCTTACTAATGTAAGCGGGTTGCCAAGCCAGCTAACAGGGAGATGGGCGTGGTCGAAATAATAAGTAAAATGAATGATTAATATGCTCAAACACCTTACACTTATACTCAAATAGCTCAATTCGGGAAAATATGTCTCTAGGCGCCACCACAATCGAAACTTGCTAAAATAATTGTCTTAAGCTGGATGTTAATTAACCCTACTTGATTGTGGAAAGTAGGATTATGCTTACTCAGTAAACTCATATACGAAGGTTCTAAAACAAACACTCGTCCAAAACAATTCAACTCAAACTCAAATAAATTTAGTACTACCCAGGTTATTAAAAACTTTTGAATACACCTCGTATACCAAAACTTCCAAAATAAAATTTATCACTCAAATTCATTCAATGAACGGTAATTAATTTTAAAATTCTTAACATGAACGATATCTTTTAAATTTAATTTACTTCTGAATCGTATTTGACATTCGTAAATATTCAGTTCTCAAAACTCCAACTTTTATTATTAAACTTAATGAAATTTAAACTAACAGCTGATCCGTTAATTGTGCATTGCGTTAATGAAACTAACATGAAAATTTTGCAATCAACCTGGCTAATATGACTTTTCAGGTTGTTCATTGATCTTAAAATCCAAAATATGCAAAGCTTACTTTTAAAATTGTCAAAACAAGATCACCAATTAAGTAAATGTTACAACTGTGTTTCATACCTGGCTAAATAAACAACAAAGTAAAAATATAACGATAAATATATTGTCCTGCATAAAATAAAACAAAACACAAATATTTACATAAATTACATCAGCGTGGTTGAAAGTTAAACCACCAAATACCACTAAATTCTTACTACTAGAACAAACCATATAATAAGACTCAAGAACGATTATCTCTTCCTTTCAAAACTATTTAATAATTTAAACCACAATACGCAAGTAAACTAACCAAAAGATAATCGGCTTAAATGAGTTCATAAAATTCCTAAATCTAATTTCTTACTTAAAATTGTCCATAAATCCTTGGATTTTCTTTTTCTTTCTTCCGTAAATCAATTATTTGTAGTCCATTGTACTCCTTAAATTGCATGAAGCACATAACAAATGCTTCACAATTTCACAAACACTTATTCCTTTCTGTACTCACAAATAGTCTAATAACACGTAATAAGATGTATACGTTTGGTTGCCTCTTAAAATTTCTAGCAACCTTTATACCAATTTAGTCCCTTATACAAATAAACTTTCAATGTCATACCACGTTATCTTAAACATTGGCTTAATATACAACGAACACTTCGTTCACTTAACAGGTGGTCTCATAAATACTTTTAGCTGAATCTCGTTACAAGAACACGCGCTGCACTTAACACTTTAACATAACAGCTGTTATCTTTATAAATCTGCTTACGTACTTATTACTTTCTTGAAAATTTTTATCTTCAATCCCAATTTAATTATCGTTTTATTTATGAATGTCTTTTACGATTCATCCCCTTTCGGGTAACGCAGTTGTTTAAACAATTACTGCCTCATTAAAATTCACAAATATCCTCCAACATCATCCCATTCCATCACACAACCTTCGCGCGTCTTCCGCCAACCTTCACCACAAGCAACAACTAAAACAGAAAAGCTTAACTCACTCGTCAATCTCTGACTTTCCTATTTATAACTTCAATCATCCATCTTTAAACATGTCTTCCTTCCGCGTTATATTCTCCAATAATATTCATTCAAAATTTCTTAGTCCGATAGCTGCTGCCCTCTATACAAGCACGCGTGTAATTACAATACATCGCCATATTTGTTTTTACTTACAAATTTTACAATCACTTCATGGAAGAAATTATTTTTCGTCACCACATTCATTCAGTAGTCACTCTGGACCATTACGCAACTTTTAACACTTATCTCGAACCTGCGCTCGGTCTGCTTCCGCAACATTTGCAAAACTAAGCACCGTCTAAGGTCTCAAATTCCATATACATCCATTTATTCTCAAAACAATTGCACAACATTACGAAAACTTTCTGAAATTAACACTTAAACATACCCAATCTTTCTCTACATATTTTCTAACACGTTCTACACTTATTCTTCACATTTTCTGACCAAGATTACTCATCTTATCTTCAGACATTCCATTCTTTATCAGCAGCAAAACAGTAGCGATACAGTGGAAAGCATTATCGTCCCATCAACAAATTTCTCTTCACATTTACATTCATCAGAATCTAATTATTCCAACACTAAAGTCTCTATAATACTCAAATACACGTATCTACATACTGAATTATATTTCTCTAAACTTTCCAGTGGCGTATCATACACCCACATACATTATACATACACAAAAAATTTTTTTTCGTTCAAACTCAATACACTCGCACTCAAAACACGTCATACACGTCATTATAACATCCTATATACAGGGTGCGTCAACGCAACCTGACATGGTACTAATTTCATCGGCGCCAACAAAGCGTTGATTACACAATTTAAACTCGCTGTGGATAGTGAAGCCATTGAATGGCATTTCAACCCTCCGCACCACACTTCGGTGGCTTGTGGAAAGCGGCATTAAGTCCGTGAAGACCCACATAGTTAGAGTTATAGGTAAGCAAGTTCTTACATACGAAGAATTGAATACCCTCGTAGTGCAAATAGAGGCAGTATTAAATTCGCGCCCTTGTGCACTTTGAGTTCAGATCCGAATGACCTGAACGTACTTACACCCGGTCATTTTTGACATTAGAACCTTTGACATCACCTCCCGATGCAAATTTAGCACATTTAAATATTTTGCGCCTAAATAGATGGCAATTAGTCCAAAGGTTACAACAAGACTTTTGAGACGGTGGAGATGAATATCTTCACACTTTGTATCAACGCGGTAAATGGTCTAAAACGCGCACGTTCGAACCAAGTGACATTGGTACCCTAGTCCTCATCTAGGATGATGCAGCCTCCCTTCAATGGAGATTGGGCAAAATAGTCAGTTTACATCCCGGTAAGGATGATATTGCGCGCGTTGCTACCGTCCGCACCACGCACGGCCTGTGTAAGCGCCGTTGGTGAAACTGTGCCTTGCCGTTGCAATGAAACAAGTTTACCATCAGTTGTTTCGGTTTAGTTTGTTCGTTTTTTTTTTTATTATTTTTTACTCTTTTATATATATTAAAGTATTCGCGTTAACTTAGGTGTCCGATTTAGAAAATCACCAAATTATGTTGATTTCGGTGGGCGGTTACGTTCCGTACCTGCATTTCCTAAATTAATTATTCATAGTCCATAACTATCCTACCTGCATATATGCAACACACAATTCGTTCTCACAAACATCGTTATACATACATTAACGCATCTCTTGTCCACGTGACGTGAATACGATTTTGTGGTTGGTTACAAGAATTTTACACACACAAGAACAGGTCGGCGTCGCCATTGCGTTTTGAAAGACTATTATTAGCAAGACAGCTTTCGAATAACCAGCATGCCTGCATATTAGAAAATAGAAAATAGAAAATAGAAAATAGAAAATAGAAAATAGAAGAAAATAGAAAATAGAAAATAGAAAATAGAAAATAGAAAATAGAAAATAGAAAATAGAATAAAAATAGAAAATAGAAAATAGAAAATAGAAAATAGAAAATAGAAAATAGAAAATAGAAAATAGAAAATAGAAAATAGAAAATAGAAAATAGAAAATAGAAAGATAGAAAATAGAAAATAGAAAATAGAAAATAGAAAATAGAAAATAGAAAATAGATAAAAATAGAAAATAGAAAATAGAAAATAGAAAAATAGAAAAATAGAAAATAGAAAATAGAAAAAATAGAAAATAGAAAATAGAGAAAATAGAAAATAGAAAATAGAAAATAGAAAATAGAAAAATAGAAAATAGAAAATAGAAAATAGAAAATAGAAATAGAAATAGAAAATAGAAAATAGAAAATAGAAAATAGAAAATAGAAAATAGAAAATAGAAAATAGAAAATAGAAAATAGAAAATAGAAAATAGAAAATAGAAAATAGAAAATAGAAAATAGAAAATAGAAAATAGAAAATAGAAAATAGAAAATAGAAAATAGAAATAGAAAATAGATAAATAGAAAATAGAAAATAGAAAATAGAAAATAGAAAATAGAAAATAGAAATAGAAAATGAAATAGAAATAGATAAATAGTAAATATTAGATAATAGTAAAATAGATAAATAGAAATATAGAATATATAGAAATATAGAAATATAGAAAATTAAAAATAGAAAATAGAATTAGATAGAGATAGAAATAGAAAGACATTGAAACGATTATGAAGCACTCGATGAAAATAAGTTTACAGCTAATGATATTATAAATGCAAATCTATACTATTCATTGTAAGTAAGTAATAATTTTGAATATAATTTTTGGTAGACGTACATTTGTAAGCACTTAGTGTTCGAAATACTAATTTCATTGTATAGTTTTAAATGAGACTCTTAAACTGAGTTTCAATACCATAATGCAATGAGTTACTCCATGCTCACATAATGGAGATGGTCCTTCAAATTATAGATTGTATAAATAATATATATATATTATATATATTTTATAATATAATCTACATTTATAAAATATATATAGTATATTATATTGATCATTACACCCACATTGAGATAACAAAACATGACTAGTTGCTTGCAGGAATAGGACAAAACACGCGGATCGAAAACGACTTGATCGAAGCACGTGTTGCAGTAAAATTTTCGTTAAATTGGATTAGTAGGAGTTGGAAATGGGGGGATTGATGGGCAATTGACGTAATTTTGTAGATGTGCATAGGAAATCCTTAAGGAAAAATAATTAGGATTTTCAAGATCTGGATCCAAACAAAAGCGCATTCAAAATTTGAAGTTGACTTCAATAAGTCTCACGGAAAAATAGTTGCCCCAAAAGCTGTATTTTACAAATAACTATTAAATTATTATATTTTCCGTAATAAATCTACATTTATCAAACATATAAAAGACCATTTATTGCGGTGAGCATTAACACTTTACTGCGTAGCTAAACAAACCTCACGTTTTAATAGTTCTACGTACTCATAACCTAAACAGAAGCAAAGTGTACAATAAAAACTATGCAAAAAGAACATGTTTATTGCAACATTTTTGGTAAGATCCAATTACTTAACGAACAAGTGCTTTACTATTAATACCCTTAGCAGTCGATCTTTCTTGTAACATTGTTGCGTGATTACCATCAACCACGGTAATATCAGCATTTTGCTGACAGTACTAAAACAGGTAATTAAATTATGCTCACTAAACTGTTAAGTATGATTTACTTTAGCAATACCACAAACATCATATTTGCTTGCTCCACTTGGTCGTAAAATACTTATGGGTCCAGCAAATAAATCTTCTGATGGTTGATATGCTGAAATTTCGCTTAGATGTTTCTTAAATTTGCTTAAAATATCGCTAAGATACTCCTTATCATCCTCTGAGCATTCGTAATGTTGTAAAGCAAATTTTAAGCGTAGTTGCCATCCTGATAGTGTGCTCAAACTTTTAACAATCTGAAGAAAAAAAAAATAGGAAACATACACCGGAATAATAATAATAACAATACATCAGGATTTGTTAGATTTAAAATGCGACAGAGTAACCCAATTTCACTGTTAAACCCTTCTCCCAAATGCTTAAGTATTCCTTGAACCGTATCTGGGGCACCATCCACTAAATGAAGCTTAACTTTACAATTATGCCTTTCTAAACACTTTGCTACCTCGAGTGCAAAAATTCCGCCATAAGAAATGCCTATAATATTATAGGGGCCTTTTGGATAAATTTGTTTAATTCTCTAAAACAAAAAGTTAGTTTCATGAAACCTAATTTGTATTATTGTACCCAAGCCAGAGTTTGGGCGGCTTCGGATGTATTTACGGTGCTGTTAGGATAGTTCGCACAGAAAACAGGGTGTAGTAGTAACAGTGAAAGTTCAATAGCTGCTTTTCTTTGATACAATCCGGGAAACATGAATACAGGTGGAGAATCTTTAATCACCTTGCCACATAGTGATGGATACTGCTGGAATTCGATGGTTTCAGGAGCCGTGCAAGTTTCCGCCTTAAGCTCTGAAATGGAATGTGGTAACATCAGGTTGAGTTCTAAAAATTAATAAAAGTATTGAAAAAGCCAATTGCGTTTAAATGTCCCATACTTTTGTACAAAGATTGTGAATTTTCTTGTATTACGTCTTTAAACCGATCAACTTTGATAAACATATCTTTAGCCTTAAATCTCAATATCATATCTAGCGATTTCAAAACGTCTGAAAATTTTAACAAATTTTCCCAAGCAATATTATGCGATGGGAACCCAGCAGCTACTCTGAGTTCACAAATTCCTGCTGCCTCTTTAACAAAGCTCACTAGTAGAGTTTTTGGACTCGTAGTCTTTAAGCTTTCATCTAAGTTAAGTATTGCTTTTATATCCGTTCCTTCTGTTTGTGTTGTTGGTAGTGTAAACACCATTTCAACTGTGCCTAAGGAATATACTTCAGATAAAAGGTCAGATGCATCTTTTTCTGCTCTTTTGGAAGTGAACACTATTTTGGCATTATAATAAGACTGCAACAAATCGATACGGCGGGTTAAGTGTTTATCTTGTGGCATGCTCGCTGATGACACAACAATATTTCTGGCACCTCTAATGACTAACCATTCTAAGATGTCTGTATGCATATCTGGGCTTCCACCTATAAAACCTTCATTGATTACAAAAAAAAAACATACTTGTGTGTATACCATATATTAAATACGATCCCTTCGGATTGCAAATATACTGATCTGTTTTACCGATATGGAATTGACTTGCAGCTAAAGAATCTTGGAGTTTTATTATAATCTTGCCATAATATTCTACGTCCTTCAATTTTCTGTAATTGAAACATACTTATGATGTGCTCAAATTTATAATCACCTACTTTAAGCAAAATTCAATATCCTGATGTTCAACAACTTCTCTGTTAATTGGTCGAACAATTAGGTCTTGCAAACCCTTGCGAACATACTCATAAATCTCCTCTTTAACATCATTCGGTTCATCAAATATATCTTCAGGGCATACACCAGTAATCGAAACGTTCTTTAAAAATATGCTCATTCCAATCTCGTTATTGTCTTCACTATTAATTTTTCCCATATGAAGAATTCTGCCAAATTCAGCAACACATCGAAGTGTTGCATTTAACATACTACCAGTAAAACAATTAACAATAACATGCGCGCCTGTACCACCTGTCGCTGTGAGAAGATTTGGTTCAAATGTTGTGTTTGTAGCATTTAAAAGAGTACGATCGTTTAACTGCAATTAGAGATGAAATTCTGTAATTATAAAGTAAGGATTACTTACAAATCTAAACTGTTTCTTTAGATACGCTTTCTGCGCATCAGTACTAACAGTTGTAAATATTGAGCAACCTATCGCAGAAGCAACAGAAATTGATGCATAACCAATAGGTGAACATCCATTGTGAATTAAAACAGTTTCGTTTGGTTGTGCCCTTGCAACGTAATGAAGAATGTAATACGCCTGAAATAAAGAAATTAGTCAAATGTACACACACTTTGTAAGTATTACCGTGATGTAGGCATGTGGTATTGTTGCCCCATCCTGAACAGTCAAATGTGACGGAATCTTCCATTTCAGAATAGGATCAAACTTTATTTTGTAAAATTCCTCATCAAATTTAGCTAATCCCATTTCCTCTTCTCCAGCACTGGTTATTCCCGAATAATCAATATTTCCTAGTTCAGCTATAGGGTCGCCCTCAAGTAAAAGAGTTTCATCGTATACGTTCAATCCTAAGTAGTCAACTCGAACGTTTTCAATTATGTTGCTATAACAATAATGCACTAGTACATAGATTACGTAAAACATGTCAACATGTCAACTTTTAGAATTCCAATTTTAAATTAAATTGATATTAGTATTAACTTGTATTTGTTTTAATTTAGACACATCCTGTATATGCTTTAATCTGATATGTAGATTTAACTGTATACGAAAAAACTGTTATCGTAGAGACCAATTCTGGCATTCCTTTATCAGTGAGTTAGGACTGGAGACTAGTAATGTGCAGCTAAGGGATTAACTACGGTGTTGGACGTTACACTTCTGCGGGAGTAAGAAGAGTATGGAAAGGATTACATTGCACCAAATAAGGAAATAGAGTAGCGAGAGACATAAGCGAATACACGCGGTTCAGAGGTAGACCACTGCTAATATTGTGAGATTATCTTAACGCACTGGGTATATGCAGTCCTGTTTTGTGCGTAGAGTGTATATTGGATGGTAAATAAATGTGATCTTGCACGAGAAATTGTAGTGAAACGTTGTGTATCATGTCAAAGAGTGTTTAAATATTGTATGAAGATTTTTAACGTGAATTTGATTGAGAAATAGTGTTTTGATAAAACCCTTGTTGAGTCGATAATGATTAAATACTACTGGAATTTGCTACTGTGCGCTGAGAAATGCGGTTTAAAATTGTTGTAAATGTGTGAATGAGTGAATACATGACGTGTTGATGTATTAAAGTGTAGAGAATGGTGTTAGAATTTGGTAAGTTGTGCGGAAGGAAAAATTGCGCACATAGGGGATTTTTCATATCTGGGCAGTATATGGAGTGAATTAGAGTTTTTCCGAAAAGTTATGTAGATTCGGCAAAATCAATACTGAGGGGGTGATCGCGCGCGAGTACTTTGTGAGACCGTAACGATCTCTGCCGGTTTTTATTTGTAAATCATTAGTAACGCAGTGCATACTAGTTGACTGCATTTCGGGGATAAAGTATTATGAGTTGGAATTACTAGTGAGTTTTCCAAGAATTATTAAAGTGTTGATTCAGATTTAAAGTGAACAGCAAGCATCGAGTTAGAAGTGTTATGTATTGCCGCGCAATCTGAAATAAAACCTAAAGTAATCTTTTTGGTAGCAAAATAAAGGTTATTTTGTTGAGTTAAACAGTAGTGGACTTTAGGGTCATTGTTTTTAGTACATGTGTGACTGTGAACAGTACTAAATCGATTGCAAAAAAACATTTAAGAATTTTTATGTTCAAATGTAAGTAAATATCTTGAGACCAACATTTATTTTGATATACCAAATCTAACTGCCTAATCCCTATACATTCGTAAAGCGTGGACAAACTCGGACATCTAAGTTAGCGAGTCGTGGGCCGGACAAAATTAAGTAATTATTTGTGGCCGCTTAACGGTGACCAGTAAGGATACATATAAGGATTAATTACAGCGCGGAGTTTAACTGTAAGAGTAATTACTCTTACAGTTAAACTAGAATTCTAGAATGGTAGTAGTTTGATTATCTTTAGAGATGCTTATATGGTAAATTTCATTCAAATACTCAGGATAATCAATCTCTGTTAACTGGTTTTGTATGTTTAGATTATAAGATTTAGGGATTTTGATTTAGGATTAGTTTTTTTGTATGTGATACCTTTCGAAAGCAGTGGTCCCAAGAAAATCCTCATATTACAGTTGAGAGGAGAGATAAATATGCTTTTTCAGTAAGCGTTTGGTGCGGTGTTATTGGAACAAAAATCCTTGAGCCGTTTTTTATAAATACAATTTAAACTCCGAAAGATATCTAACTTTTTTACGAAACGAATTTGAAGAAAAGTTGGACGACCTTCCGTTGAACGTAATTCAAAATTTAAATTATTTTCAACTCGATGGAGCACCAGCATACAATAGATTACTTGTGTGTAACTATTTACAGGAACATTTTAATATTTGGATAGGAAATCGAGGTCCAATAACTTGGCCACCGCGATCTCCAGACTTAACCCTCCTGGACTTTTTCGTGTGGGGTTCAATTAAAGACAAAGTGTACCGAGTAAAACCTGGTAATCTAGACGATCTAAAAAATAAAATTCGTGTTGCTGTACAACAAATTAGAACCCAAAGTTTATTAAAATTTCAAAACTAAATTTTAAAACGGTGTCAAATGTGTGTTTAAAATAATGGAGGGCATTCTGAAGCACTTCTATGATTGTATTACCTGTTTTTATTTTTTGCTGTTACTCTTCATTGTAAGTTAAATTTATTTAGAACCTTTCTTTTTTTTGGTAACGTAGTACATTATTTCTTGTTGTTTCTACAAATTTAGTAGTAGACTATGAGCTTATTTTGTTATTTAAATGTTCACGCCACGCTTTAATTTGTTTAATAAATATTATAATTACCTTTTTTTTTAATTGTGAGTTAACTAATAATATTAAACATACAAAGCTATACATTTTTGAAATAAAAATAAAATAAGCCATCTAATGGGTCCATAGCCACCCATAGTTGCTATTTAAAAAAATGTATGTTTGGGTCGTAGCTCGAAAAATAAATACTAAAAAAATTTTTTATTCATATTTTCCTATTTTGCGTAAAAATAGCTATCAAAAGTCTCTCTTAGAACTTTTTCGCATTTTGAATATTAAAAAAGATATAGCCGATTGAAGATTTGGACGATTTTTAGTTATTTTGAGATATCTTAGAAAGTTGGCAACAATGTTGAATTTTCTTATCGGTATTTGAATTATCATGTAATTCTGCCCAACTTTGCTGCTTTAACCGACTCTGTATCTCTTATAATAACAAAGATAGCCATAGAACGTGGGTAGATTCTGGGCACCGGTAAATATGTATATATTATATATATATATATATATATATATATATATATATATATATATATATATATATATATATATATATATATATATACATATCTGTATGTGTTGTGTATGTCTGCGTGTGAGGGAGAGGTGCACACCGTGGACAACAAAATTGCACAAACCAATCGTTATTTGAACGTCGAATCTTATCACTGTTGAGCTCAACTACAATCAGTGATAATAAGATCGAAGCGCTTAGCAAACAACATCGGGCTTGAAACAAATATGATCAAGACCGATCTTCTACAAAATGGGTTCTCTAGAAAGAACATAAAGAGGGCACAAAACCATCCAATACAAAAGAATACCAAGAGCAGCCTATAGCAGAGACATGTTTTCCATATGTGAGAGGTGTGACAAGTAGGATAGAAAACTCCTTAAGAAACACAACATTGAGCACATCTTTACCCATCAACGATACACGGGATGATTCACGTTAATACCTAGAAGCCGTTTCAAAAGAAGCACCGACCGGCTACCACACAGAACAACATCCAAACAACTAGAAAGGGAAAAGGTCAGAAAAGGGACGTAGTGGAAGTGAAATTGAAAACTACAGAAAAAGTGACGCCTCAATACAAATACCAACGTAAAGCAATCAAGAAATAGGTTCAGCACGGATCATTTGGTGCAATTCAGTCAATTGAGATGGGTCAATCAAAACAGATGTAGGAAGAACGAATATATGTATATATATATATATATATATATATATATATATATATATATATATATATATATATATATATATATATATATATATAATATACAGGGCGTCCAGAAAGGTGTGGTCAAATCTGCTAGTACGTATAGAGGGACTCAAAATAATTCTAGTCTTCATTTGAATTTTTTCCTATGTCTTCGGTATGTAGTTATCGGCCTTCAAAGTCAGAAGTTAAAAATTGAATTGCAATGATAATTTTAAACTGCTTCTTCATAACTGTGAAAATTAGACACCCTCACTACCTCATAGAAAGGCATTTTTAATACTTAACTGTAAAATTGTACCTTTATTGTATAGGTAAAGTCAAAATTAAGATTCGAACGGTTTCGAAAATACTATTTTATTTAAAACGTAAATTCTAAATAAAAACAATCTGTAAACATTTTGTAAGTGACGTTTCTCTCTTGTTATGGAAATGACTGTCATTCTTGATTGTTGACGTAAATCGGTTAATAAAACTGAAAAAGTTAATACCGCTAAAACTGTAGTAGAGATATGAAGGCATTTACTAATGACGAGTGTGCAGACATGCATTTAATGTATGGTTTGTCAGAAGGAAATGCTTCTTTAGCAATTCGACTTTATTCAATCGCTTTCCCAATAGGAGGCTCCCAACTCGTGGAACTTTTATATGACTTCACAGGACTTTACGAGAAACAGGTACTTGATCAAATTGAGCTCTATCACAATTACTTTACAATGTTCTTCGTAGGATGATTTAAAACCAAGCACCATAATGGAAGGACTAGGCAAGTGCGAACGGTTCGTGCTGAGGAACGGGTACTGGAAATAGTGGAAGCAGATCCTACAAAAGCACTAGACGTATTTCTATGGAAACGAATATTCCAAAATCTACAGTTCACAACATCCTGCGAGAGCTATTATTATATCCCTATCATCTGCAAAAAGTGCACGCAATATCTGAAACGGTTTACCCTCCTCGCGTAGCATTTCGAGGTGGTTTTGGAAAACAAGAACAAACACCTCAATTTATTAGCAAGGTACTATTTATTGATAAAGCCGGATTCACACGAGACAGAATTATTAATTTTCATATCTGGAGCGATGACAATCCACACTCATCATACAAACAAAACATGAAAACAGATTTTTAATAAACGTTTGGATGGGAATAATTAATACCAACTTAGGAGGTCCGTATGTAATTGATGGAACGTTAACAGGAGCAATATTTTAGAAGAGCATCTAAATTTGTTCCTGGAAGATGTGCAGTTGAACACTAGACACGGCATGTGGTTTAGGCATGATGGTGCGCCCCCCCTCCCTCCACTTTAGTAGAAATGCGAGAGAATATCTAAATAACGCATTTCCAGATCAATGGATAGGCCGAGGCGGTCCCGCATCATGGCCACCTCGCTCTCCCGACCTTAATCCTTTAGATTTTTTCTTGTGGGACCACCTAAAAGGATTGGTATATTCAACATGTTTTAATAGCAGAGAAGAACTTTTAGACAGGGTATTAACAAAATGTGACGTTATTAGAAATGATCAAAACATGATGTTTCGAGTCCAGCAGCATACCTTAAGTAATTTTAGAAAATGTGTAATGAAACGAGGTGCTCAACTGCTCATATTGAACAATGTTCTTAGACATTTAGCGCAATCCCAGTTATTTTTGTTGATTTACTTTTATTGTATTGTTCATAATAATGTTGAAGACAGTAGTTAGCCGCTTTAGTGCAAGTTTGCAGTAAGTATACCTAACTCAAAAATGTTCAGGAGAAGCAGTTTACTATTTCAATATTTTTTCGTTTCGTATTCATTTTCAAATTCTAATGAACTTAGCAGAATGATAGTACATTTTTGTTTGACTTAATTCACAATTTACTTGGATTCACTAATATACATTCTTCTCGAAAACGGTAGAGATATCGATTTCGCACAAGAGTACATTCTTTGTTGCCAAATGATAGGAAATGAAACTACTACAGTAAAATCCCAAAATTGTCAATACTGTCAAAATTTTGGCTTTACCTGTGCAATAAAGGCACAATGAATTCCAGTTAAGTGTAAAAATGCCTTTCTATGAGGTAGTTAGGGTGTCTAAACTTCATGGTAATGAAAGAAGCGGATTAAAATTTCATTGAAATTCAATTTTTAACTTCTGACTTTGAAGGCCGATAACTCCATAACGAAGACAGATAGGAAAAAATTTAAATGGAGATTAGGGTTATTTTGAGTCCCTCTAACGTCCTAGCTATATATATATATATATATATATATATATATATATATATATATATATATATATATATACGGGATATATGTATACGATTAATTTTAGACATGCTGATATACAAGAAGGATGCGCACGTTGGTCACACACTGTACATGAAATCCACCAATACTAACAGATACCTCAACGCCGAATCTCATTACTCATTATCATTCGGTATAGCTGCAATGAGCTGCAAAAACACTCCCGACGACATCAACTAGGAAGAACTGATAGGGAGAATAAAAAGACTAGAAAAAAAAATATTACAGGGATACTGGAAAGAGGTAAAGTAAGGGAGAGTAAAATATGCTCAAGATATCAGAGAGGAATATTACAAAAGAAATGGGTATACGTGAGAAGAAGTAGATAGGTAAAGTGAAGAGGGAGGGAGGGTAAAAGACGACATAATAAGAAGAGACAGGAATATGCAGAAGCAAGACAGATGGGAAAAAATAAAAGAAGCAAAATACAACGAATAGTTTGGAAAGGTTAAAGGAAAGGGGATACCAGAATACCAGAAAAAAGGAGGAAAGAAGCTAATAAAAGCATGGTAGCGTGGTTCAGATGCGGTAATAAAGAGCTGGGAAATAAGTATTGGAGAAGAGAGGAAGAAAAAGATTGTAGATTATGTGAGGAAGGGATGGGGAATATATAGCATGTAGGGAGTTAAGGGAGAAAGACGGTAGTGCAAAAGGACATTAAACAATTTATCTGATGCTTGCCTCTAACATCAGAAAGAAGGTCAAAGAAGGTAGTCACCGATGGTGTGTTAAAACCCATAGCTTTTGCTGCTGAAGTTGGTTGGGGAGTACGAAGTGATACAATTTTATTTCCTTTTAAAAAGCGCGTTTTCAAAATGTGGTACCTAATTAATTTGTAGGAGGTGTTCATTGTTCGCCGGTAGCCCGTTTTGTCCCAGCTGCGCCTAACCTCTTACAGGACCATTAATCTTAGAATGTCGATACCCAGTCGACAAAATTAGCAATGTAAACAAAAATGTAAAATGATGCAATACCAAATTGGAAACTACAAATGAACGTTTGGCCTACCTTGTACGGGGTGGTGGATTTTTGATGTCATCTTTAAACATTGTTGAAACGGATATGTATGTTCCTATCCTACTATTTTTGGCCACAACTAACAAAAGGTCCTCCTGGAATACCTTTTGATATAGTGGTTCCTTTAACGTAAAAGCAGGCATCCTTTTATCCAGAACAAATGCAAACCTAGATACCAAACATTAACACCGTTTCACAAGTTCTACATCAAGCTTACCTTATATTTTGGCCTTTCAAGAGTTTCTTTGCTTCAGTTACAAAATTCGAAACTCCTTCAAGAGGAAGTACTGAAGATGCTAAGTAAATACGTTTATTTTCTGAAGTTTCAGTTGCAATTTTTTCTTTTAATTCAAAAACCCATGGTAAACTATCTTGCAATAGGTCCTTCGAAGATAATGATTGACTGTTAACTGTGATAATTGTAGGAATGGTTTTTGTATTCTAAAAACATAAATTCATGTATTTTAATAGTCTTTATTCATTTATCATTACCTTTCTCAAAACTGAATAAGATACTTTGTCAACTTCAAATTGTGCGACTTGCACTAATTCATGAGGCAACGCCTTTTCTTCTGTACGTGACAATAAAAAGACGTGTGAAGATGAAGTTAGTAACTTAATACAGTCTTCATTTGCATGATCGTTTACAATGACCAGTACTGGGTCAGTTTGAGATAAAAGTATCATTTTTACATCTTTTGCGGATGAAACGTTTGCCTGTGAGTGAAAGATTAGGTGTTAAAGTGTATAATGGATTACTTACGCTTATGTGAGTGTGTTGATTAACAACGTTTTTAATATTTTGTTCAAAAGCTGGATTTTGAGTTTCAACTTCAATTATCATTATACTATTCTCATTTTTACTTGTAAAGCTGTCTAATGTCAATTGGAAACTAAGGTTTATTCCACTTTCGATGTTCTAAAATTGTTTAAATTATATTCTGTATTTAATTTTTTCATCAACCTTATATTTGATGTTGGTAAGAGCTGTTAAATCTATTGAATCAGTAATTATTGCTTTATTTTCTATATCTATATGTCTTGCAGTTGCACCACATATTTGAAGTCCTTCAGTTGAAATCACTTTTGTTGAATAGTCGTACACGACTTCCAGCTCTAAAAAATAGTAGATTTAGTACAAGAAAAATAACTGCTTGGCGTACCTGTAGGTTCAGTGGGTAATAGTGTAGTAGACATTACAATCCTTTGGATTGTAGAAATTCTTTGAGTATTTTGCTCTTTTTCTCCGTTTTTATGTAAAAACTGTTGCAGCATTGCTTCTATGAACTCAGACCAGTTATTATTCCACTTAATCTTACTTATGGAGCCTAAAAATTCAGATGTCGTAATTTAATTCTTTTGTTGGTTTTCCTTACCTTCTTCCGTTACAACAATTTCTTGCACATTTTTATAAATACCGCTGTAATGGTGATCCCTATGATTAAATTCATTGTAAAAATCTTTGCTTGATAATTTAATCGATGTATCATCTACATCAATATTGTACATATCGGCAAACAGTTTTTCTGAATCAGGTGTTCTGATTACTCCTGTTCCAATTAATTGATCGCCGGAAGAGATCTCAAACTCTCCACTTCCTTTTTGTACCATTACATATAATGGTACACTACCTACGAGAAAATAATTAAAAACTACACCCTTAAGAAATATAGTTTTCTTACCCATTCTTGGTACAAAAACTGTATTTTTAAATTTCATGTTTTCAAAAATGACATCGGATATTTTGGTCAATCGAGTTCCAGTTAAAATATCATACAAGAATACCTAAATAACAAATATGAAGTTTTACTTTACATTAGTAAAGAATCCCATACCAAATACTGAGAAGTTGGAATCACAATCGCAGTATTGAGTTGATGACCTTGAAGATGTTTATATTCCTTTTCGTTTAATGAGATCTGTAAATCTCTTACACTTGCCATGTAATTAAGTTTGTCTTCAACTCCAGCTCTCCATTGTTCTCCATGTTCCCAATGAACTAATGGAGCTAAACTTTTTACTCCTCTACTAACCGGATACTCAATGGGAGTGTACAAGGCAGGGAGATTTAATTCAATTCCCGCAAGATACATTCTAAAAAATATAGTATAACAAGAAATTTGCTTTAATTATAGGAATCATACTTTCCAAAGGCAGACATCAAAAATTGTACTCCATTTGGACTCGTTTTGCTCGTTAACGGTATGTTAGTACAGTTACCTTTAAGTGAACGCTTTAAAATTGCTTGCAGTAAACCGTGCGGAGCAATTTCAATTACTATGGCATCTTTTGGAATGTGGCGGGAACCTTCCTCAAATAGTACTGAGCTTAGTAAATTATTCGTTTGGTATTCAGCTGAACATGTTTTTGCCAAATCGGTGCCCCATTTATCCTCTGGAACTGAAGTACTTATCCACTTAGATGAACGTGGTTTTGGGTCGGTTATTACTTTTTTTAAACTTTCCAAAAGCAGTGGAGCTGCAGGTTTTATGTATTGGCTATGATATGCAATATTAGATACGTTAACCAAACGTGCAAACATATTTTTATCTTGTAATTCTTTAACAAATTTTTCCATATCTTCCTTTGGTCCAGATAATGTACAACTGTCAGGACCATTGTGACACGCTACTTCGATTGAAGGTGGACATTGATTTTTCATTTGTTCATACCCCTTACCTAAAATGCAATAACAGTGCGAGTTCTTTGTTGTGTATAATTACCGATAGCTGCCATCATTCCCGTTATTAAATTTGCTTGTAAAGAAGCCTGTCCACGTGAGTAAGCCGACATAATCATTTGCTCTCTGGTAAAGCAGCCATCAGCATAAGCGCAACCTAACTCTCCTACAGAATGTCCAATAATACCATCTGGCACTACACCTAGAGCCTTTAACATATCAGTTAACCCAATCTAAAAAAGATTTGTTAACCTGGCATCAATTACAATATTAAAACTTACTTGAACTGCTGCAATCCCAACAAAAGAGTGTAATATGTTCTCAAACATTTGATCATCGTCTTCTGTTACAATTTTTAATAAATCTATTCCCTTGGGTTTTAGTATTTCGTGACATTCGTATATTGCTGCCGCAAATATGGGCAATTCCAATAAATCAACGGCCATTTTACACCATTGACTTCCCATGCCAGAGTAGCAGAACCATATTTCTCTTTTGTTACCGGGATAATACTAAGAATATGTGTTAAATAAATTTTAAAGTACGTAACCCGCACAGTGTATAAGCTTGATTCTCGTGTATAGTTACCTCAAATTCTGATTTTTGTTCTTGTTTAGGCTGATTCAAAATTGCATATCCTCTGTACAAATGACCTGGAATAGATTTTATAAACGCTTCATGAATTAAAGCTATATACTCAGGATCAACAGTTTCTTCAGATTTAAGCTAAAAACCATATTCTTTATATACCTAATTTCATAAAGCAGTTAACATACCGATTCCAACATTGCTCGTATACCATCTTCAGTACGTGTAGATACACAAACTAACCGAGGTATGCTATCAATTTGTATTTTATTGACTTTTGGATTAGCTTTGAGTAAAATATGACCATAAGAAGACGCTAAACCTATTCCATTAATTGCGATTAAGCCTCCATTCCATTTTCTATTTTTAGTTACAACCTCTAATCTACCCTCAACTAATCCAGAAATATTTGGGTTAGGTTTATCGTAACTTATGTTTGCAGGAATAAGTCCAGTTTCCGTCACCACCAAAACTTTTGCAAGACTCATTAGTATAGCTGAGGCTTCGGCGTGTCCCGTATTTGGTTTAACGGAACCAATTAAAAGTGGTGTTGTTCGGTTTTTGCAATATATTCTGTCAATTGCCGTTAATTCGGCTTCATCGACTTCCTAAAACGTTAGGATTATTTACAGTTTGTAAATTTTATTAAAGAAAAATTACTTTTTGGCCTGATCCGTAGCATTCAACAAATTCAACGTCTCGAGGATCAACTTTGCATTCTTCGTAGAATTCTCGTATAAATTCGGTAATAGCGTCTGTCGATAAATCACGGAACGCACCTTCTCTATTTCCATTAAAGCGAGAATTAGCACCCAAAATTGTCCCATATGAACGTCTAGCATCTTGTGCACGTTGTAGAAATAGTACCATAACTCCGTCACTTCTGCCATAACCATTTGCTGTAAATTTAATTGATTTGAGTAAAGTAAATTAATGGTGTTGTATAACTGTTGTAAACTTGGTAAGGAATAGCAAGCACATGGCGGTGTTTTCCTTCCAACAAGTAACAGAATGATCACCGTTTACATCATGCACAAATTTAGACGACTTTGAGGCTACACATCTAGTAGAAACAAAGATTATGTCTGAGCTTTCGTTCAAGATCACTTATCAATCACAAGAGTTGAAGCTTAGAGAACAAAAAAGGGACTATGCGATGATAAAATTGTATTAGAATTATTCAAAGTAGGCGGTGAGATCCTAATAAATAGAAACATGTTATTGATCAAAATACTTATCCTCAGTAAACGGTAATAGATTTATGATTAATTGAGATGTCAAAATAAATTTATTATAATATCTCGTTTAATTTTGTACAAAATGTAAATAAAAAATACATTTAGTACACAATAGATAAGTATTTTGACTATGCGTGATAATCGCCAAAGTTTATATTTTAATAAATACATGTTGAAATTTCTGTAACTTTAACCAATCAATTCAGTCGGGATTAACATGTATATTCTATAGTTTGAAGATGTCTCTAAAATTAACAGTCTGTTAAAATAAATAGGGAGGTACACTTCCTTACGCAAATGAAGTTAACATCATACGTAGAACAACAGAGTAAGCGGATACAAGGTACCAACAACTTAAGATAAAAGCTGTAGGTATCGGTCTAAAGGTTAACAAGCGGGAACCAAAACACTTACAGAACCACAGGCATAAATCTTTAGTGAACAAAACAATATTGAAAGTGTAGAACTCACACATTTAGGTATAAATATAGTCATACAAAGAACAGGCTGCTAAGGCGTATTGGTGGTGTTTCCGTACTTGTCAACTTTCTATACAATAGTCATAATTCTATACAATATGCCATAATGAATAAATAAGCCGCGCTCATTAAAAAATTCAAACATTGAAAATTTGGTAATAAACCAAAACGCATTGGTCCTGAAGCTTGAAAAATTTTTAAACAAACTCGAAAAAGAGAAAACTTCTAACCCACATTTGCAACTGATGCCAAAGCGAAATGTCTAAAAGTCCATAAGTACCGCAAAGAAAACTATGCTGGAGAAACTGGGTAAATGTACAAAAGTTAAACGCGTAGAGGCTATATCTGAATACTATGAAATTTTGTAT
>JARFJB010000975.1:0-52619 GCA_036346205.1 Vesta saturnalis
TTTTGCAAGGTTTTTATTGTCAACTTGGATAGCGATCAGCTCTTCCGAAATAAAAGTTGGTTTACCGTTCAGTTGGAATTGGTTATTAAATGCTAGATGTTTAGGGGTACATTGTTTGGTAGTATTGTGGGAATTAATAGACATTGATTGTAGTTTATTTTGGGGTTCATAATTGTTTGTCGGTACCAACATTTTTGAGGAACTTGTCCTATTTATATATTTATTGGTTGACTAGGGAATTCAGAACTTTGAGGAATGATCCGATGTTGAAAGGGGGTGTTTGGTGGTAGTGTGTTATTTGATTGAAGCTTGAAGATATAAAAATTGCGTGGGGAATACGTTATAATGCCCCCCTCTTTGAAGTGGTGTTCTATACTTACATTTATATTGCGCCCTTCTGGTTTGGAAACCCAACGCGGTTTTATTTTGCCTCGGCTTTGCTCAATCGGGTTTATTTTATAAACGGGGTGTGGTTCGTAGTAAGTACTGGATGGGCTTAACACTGTAACCTTAAATAAAAACCGTAAAGCATTTTTAAAATGTATATTAACCAAATATTTACAATAAATAAAATAAAAGTAATTAACAAAATGTATGGAGAACTTCTCGGTCCGGGTCCTAGCGTCACTGGGTGCGACGTCGCTTCTGTGAACAAAAGATGGTCTTGTTAATCTATTCCTTACCTAAGAGGCAAAGTTTAGGTTACGGTCCTGCACGTATAGTAGCGAGCGTCAGCCTTGATACCGTTGTTGGTCGGACGCCAGCGCAATGAACTCGAATCGTTTGAGAAAATCGATATCGTGTTTATACGTTAGTAACTCTGGATCGCTGAAGCAAGGATGTCTACTCCCGGAAATAATACACGCGAAATGCACGTATACAAACGCGAGGTCTTGTGACGGCCTTTTCCAATTATAACCGGTTTAATGCAGGCAATTAGATCATTTATCTAACTAAATTAATTACCGATCTCTAACTAAGTTTAATTATTTATAATTAATCAAGGGAACAAAATACTTAATATTAAAACTACTCTAATAGGTTTACGTAAAGATAGAATACTCTACGTAATCTCTAATTTGTATACAAACGTTCTCGCACCAGGTATTACGATGGTTAGGTGGACTACTAATTTATACTACAGGTTATGGAGGTATTCTTCTGCAATTTAAAGACACCGTGTATGGTTATTATGTTTGTCTGGATATAATGTGAGTTTCGAGCGGATTTCAGTAATGCCCAGAAGACGTAGGCGACGGCCTGTCTTTACTGTATATACTAAGAGAAAGGTCGTAGGTCTTTACAGCCCTGTAACAACCCTTCACCCTCAAGTGTTGATGAGATACGTCGGGGCTACCCTGCGTTCCTCTAGGTGTACTTTGTGGTGGCGAGTGACGATGGGATCTACCTTCGTGCTACTCTAGGTGCTAGTGTAGTATAACTCCTGGAGCTCAGCCCGGAATTATTTACGGTCTGTAGTGTTTGAGTGTAAATTGTCAGAATGTATAACTTTACAACTTACGTGTCTATCAATAGCAGTACAGAATTGAACTTTAGGTTGCCCGGTGCGAAGTGGTTCGCGTTCTCGCCCGATCGCGAAGGACTCTTCGTCGGTGAACAACAGGTCGGTGCTTACTCTAAGCAAACGGAGCGGCTGCGGCTACTGGTTTCTGGAACGGTCAACGGTACGGAGGCGGCTGCTGGATATCGGCTTAACTTGAATCTACTAAGATTCATCTCTCCTTACTGAAGGAGTTTTTTTTTTCCTATGAGCGTCGCGAGTTTATAAAGGTGCATCTGTGGGCGGCTTCGCGGCTACTGTGCGGGGAATACCGTTACGTGATTGGTTAAAATCGTTCTGACGTGCAGAAACTTACGGTTTCTAAGAAATACACGTCAGCGGTGATGAATAAATTATTTGTTGTGTAATATCGCGTAAACTTATGAAATCTTACATACAGGATGGTCCGCACATAATTTATTCTAAAACATATAAGTACAGGACGCTGGTTCTTTACAACGTTTCCTTCATTTTGTTCCATTCAGAGGGATTTGCGATTTTGGAAATTTGCGTGGCTGAATTAATTTTAACTTCCAATCTAGATTTCGGTTGCCAAATTCTATCTAAAAAATCTAAAATGTTTTCATGTCTATTTAACAACATATGTAAGACGCGTTGACATTTGGGGTAGTTAGAGACATACTTCTTTAATAAGTGAGACAAGTTTTCTAAAGTTAAATCATCTACTTCTCCGTTTTTACATAAACTGAATAGGTAATGGATTTATAATTCATGTAAATAGGATGGCGAGGTTTACAAGAATAATAAATGAATTGCTCTTACTTCTTGTCTGAAGTATTCAGATCCTTCCTCCTTTGTAGAAGACAAAATCCAGGAGTAGCGTCTAGCTTCAATTCTGCTAATTACTTCTAGTTGTGTAGGTTCAACGTATGGATTGGAGATGAATGGTTAAAACCAATGGTCTGGAACAGCTTGATGCTTTAAGTTTGCCTTATTTAATGGTCAGGAACAGCTTGATGCCTTAATTCTGCCTCCTCCAATCCTACCGACTACGTCAAACATATTTATAATTAAATCTTGATATATCATATTTATTATTAATTCTTGTTCTACAAAACAGAACTACTAAGAAATTACTTTTACGAACATTTAACACTAACGAGTAGTTACCAAACTGACGTATACAACGTACCCTAGCAGGGCCGCGTCTACCTTTTTCGGGCCCTAGCCACAGAAGTAGTCTAAGGGCCCCACCAGATCTGCATTTCTATAACCAACAAGAATAAAAATACGGTATCAACTTCGTTTATTTAACGATTTTTCAATATACAACATGGGTAGATCATTAAGTTTTTGTTCCGAATGAGTGCTCCTCAAATAATTCTTTACCAATTTCAATACTGAAAAAGAGCGCTCTCCTTGACCATTGCTGATTGGTAGGGTTAACTAAAGTTTCAACGTTTGAAAATGTTGATACAATGTTGCTCTCAATTATAAAGTTAGGTTTATCAAATGCACTAAGTTCTCGGCTTGACTTAACAAACTAAACTGTTGTCATTATTCTCATCTAAGAATATTTTTCGGCTAATCCGTCGTTTCTTTATATACTCTATTGGAACAATTTTCCCAGCTTCGTTATCAAAGTCAGTAAAATGGTTGCGCATATTTGAGATAAAGTTGCTTATGCTATCTGTTACGGAATAAATGGCCACTAGGACAAGGTAAAAGATAAACCTGGTTTTTCCACGGCTAGCTCGGCGTGCGGGTGAGGGTCTATTGGGACAAAGCAGTCTCGTCTTGGTAGTTTACGCTATCTACCAAAGTCGAAATCGGGAAAATGGCACAATAGGTTCCGGTAGGCGCCAGGATACTCTAAAAGAACACACTAGGGTGTTTTAAAATGCGAATAAAACGACGGTACGCAGTGGTTCGAATACCCAACTTACCACACTTACCGATCGTAACGCTCTTAGCTCAGGTTCCGCAATACTGCTTCACCTGAAAAGGCTTCAAAATCTGCACAACTTAACACCGTGCAGCTATACTCAAATTCAATACAAATTTCTAATGTTCCCCTTACGTTAAATTACTAATCTCCCTTAAATCAATCCAAATAACACATACTAAACTGACTTCAATTCGGTTACAGCTCTTTTCTAAATTTGAAATTTACGTTACGTTAATTTAATTTGCCCATCAAACAAAACAAAAAAAAAACAACACTCCAACTTCTCTCAAATAAAACGCGGCGACGCTTTACTATACAAGCAATAAATTATCACCCAATGTCCAGGCTTAATATCAAAATAAATACCAAAATAGTAACTAAGTTAAACATCTATTAAATCAAAATAAATAAATAAAACAATTAAAATTTAAACAGGTCAA
This sequence comes from Vesta saturnalis, assembly GCA_036346205.1. Lineage (NCBI taxonomy): Eukaryota > Metazoa > Arthropoda > Insecta > Coleoptera > Lampyridae > Vesta > Vesta saturnalis. Next base: position 3,911 of record JARFJB010000975.1, read on the forward strand.
TTTGAATATAACGGTAATCGTATCTTCTTAATTTTTACCTCACTGAATTCTGGCCAGTAGCAAAACTATCTTAAACTAAATTGTATTCAAAGAAATTCAATAAATTTGGATTACTCCAGCACGTAAATCTTATATAAACTGAATAATGAAGGTAAGATTTTATTTACCTCCTTGCATAAAATATTAATGGTACCAAAAAAATACAAAACGCCTTAAATAGTTACTAAATAGACAAAGGAAACTGTCCGAGAACGTTAACAAAATGACACAATCAATTCAAAAAAAAATAGATTAATTACTTCCAACAGGTTCCTTCGTCAACACACATTATATAAAGACACAATCAAATTTTATTCTTTTAAGTCGCAAGATCGCCAACAGAATGTAAATTATATTACCTAAGGCACGCAGGAAAATAGGGGATGATTTCTGCCCTAGGACGGCGTCGGATACGGCTTGTACAGTCCACCGTATTGCTGCTGGTCGACGACACGAAGCTCCCTTCCTCCAGGTATCTACCATGAATTCAACTTGCTTTTCAGTATAATGTTTCGTAACTTATTGAAGCAGCATTAACTAACTTAAATCATTTTAATAATTTCTTTTGAGTCAATGTTGTTAAAGCTCGATAAACAAAACAAAACACTCAACAAATCGTTTGTACAGTTTACGTTAATAGGTTCAATTACGAACAAAACAATCCTAAACGGTATGTGTGTGTGGGCGATCGTTCACTGCGTACACTTAAATTTTAGGAAAGGGGTTCTTTAATTATATCTCGTTACTAACGAAAATTCAATAGTCCTCAGGTTCGCACTACAATAAACACGAACCAAATTTCTATCATAAACGCACTCGAAGATGCCGTTCTTCTCCACTAAACTAAATAAATGCGCGAGCCCGGTTGAAATGTTACTTCACAAAAAAATCCCAAACTTGGTTATAATCGACTATTATTGCAAGTCCTCAACACTACTCCCTTAACTTTCACTAGGATCTCGCACAATGATGAAACCCCAATTCCGATAATACGACTTCCCCAACACGCACAACTTTACGCTTCAAAAGCTTAAGACAGAGTCCCCCTCATTCAAAATTACTTTCTCGCCATCTTAAAAAAACGCTCCTCTTCATACAGATTCATTCAAACAAACCAATAAACCACTTTAATTTTAAAATTTCAACCCCCTTAAATTTACGATGCTATCTCGACTTCAGGCGAAGAAACTGCCCCGTCTACACTTTCCTTCGACACGATACGGAGATGTTATTGCAAAGGTACAACCAATCGCCCATCCATATTACTTCCACGGATGAAAATCAACATTCTGACTCTACAACTGTTCCTTCACACGAAAACGACAGTATGGCACCAGTGCGATAACAACGCTTCTTTATAATGAAACTTAAAAAATCAAATGAATTTATCTCAATAAAACTTCACATATGATTCGGGCAATAAACAAGATTGTACTTAAAATTACAAAAAAGCTACACTGACTTTACTTAATGAAAATTACGTAACTACACAAAAAAAAACGAAATCGCTTAATACACTTTACACATTCCTAAAATTCCTTTACATACAGCGTGTTCCATTCCAGCGAAACATTCATTATCTACAGTAAGCTCTCAAACAAACAAAAAAAAATATACATACGGAATCTAACTAAGCGAATAAAATTACACACAAAATTACCCAATTCGTATACAGTGGGTTCAAAATACCCTGACATATCATACAGTGCTACTACAGTAGATGTAGAATCTTTAGAGGACTGCAGTGATTTACTAACAGAGTTCATTCTGCTTAAAATTCTGTCCCAAATACACATTAATAGCACAAATTCGCATCCATCAATTTTATTGAATAATGCGCCTGCTTCGACTAGAGAAATCGGTTTTTCGGTTGGAGTTGGGCAAGTTCCTTCAACGCTGTTTTAATGTCAGTTAAATTTCCTTTTAGGGCTCTAACAGCATCAGATCGCGCAGAGCATCTGGTATTAGATAAAGGTTTAATTGTTAAGTGTTTTTCTGTTATGCAGCTTTCAAGTATATACCACCTGTGAGTGGATGCGGAAAAAAAACAGAGTTCTTGAATAATATTGAAAAACGCTGTTACCTCCATAGTGCTCTCCGCTGCTGCATTTCCAACCAAATTTAACGAGTGGGCTTCACATGGAACAAATTCCGCAGAAGGACACTGATCTTTAATTAAGTTTTGAAGTCCATTATAACAACCGGCATAGTACGTAAGATTGGAGACTTCTGGAACACACCACAATTTCAAGATCCCACATTTCCAAGGTTACCACTTTTGCAAGATCACCACCTGACCAATGTCACACAACTGCAGTGTGTGTCTTACTTTACAAAGGTTACACATCCTCAAGGCCACCCGCTACTTAAGTACACACCCACATATACACAGTCGCAAGGTTATCCGTTTGATCTACTTTGCTACGATCGCACAAGACCACCCAAATGCTACTGTTACCCAAGGTCACCTCACTTGTATGTTTTTTGCCCACTTGTATGGTTTTTGCTCACCCAGAATTATTAATGAAAGAAAAAATAAAACGATACGTCAATATATTTAATTCATGTAGAAATAAAGATATGTACAAATATATTATTCAGAGATATGATTTTCTTTAGGAATAAAACATTTTGCTTTAGTACAAGTGGAAAAGGTTCTTTCTACTTCCGTTTCCTTACATCTGCGTGGACGTGGTGCGAGTAGCTGAGCAGTGTGTTGCGCATCGGAGATGTTCCAGTAACGGATTGTCAGCTGGCTGCCATCGGTTTATTCTAACGCCACACATGAAACATTCAACCGTGTCGTCTGAAGATGTGTAAATGAACCCTGCTACTGAATGATCTGTAAAAAAGAATAAAAAAATATCGTGATGTAGTAATTGCTGTTATAGAAAACAAGATGTGACATTAAAACAGCAATAGGTAATAAATGATCTGGTAACTATTTTTTTCGTTCTAAAGAAAAAAAGCAAAAAATATAATTCAAAGATATACAATTTTCATATGCATCTAGTATTTGAAGTATAAACTTTGGTGGATCTCATATATGATTTAGAAAGAAAAAATAAGTAACAGTTTCATATAATGCAAACTCTGTTCCATTACAACTGTCCGATGTGGAAAATTAATCCTGCTGCTGAATGGTCTGTAAAAAAGAAATAAAATATTACATTGATGTATTAATTGCAAAGGAATGACATAAAAAGCGGAAGTTAAATTTCGGAAACATAGTGTTAGAAAAAAAAGCATACGGAAGGAATCATATAATTCTAACACAATACGTTTGAATGTATTGCTGTTATTACACAAGAATATAAAGTTCAATAGAGGTAATGTGAGATATCTATTTAATAGAAACTAAATAAAACGTCTTATAATTGTGAACAAAAATTGTTTTGTGGTGAAAGCTTTTTAATAGAAACACATTCAAGCTGGAGTAATTTATGAATGAATAAAAAACAGGTCATTTACACTGTGTAATGAATAAAGTGGAATATGCAAATAATATATACTGATTTGTAAATGTAGTGAAGCATGTAAGAAAATGAAAACCAAAAAAAAAGTTTAGAAAAGCATGAAACAATTTTTAAATTTTGCAGTAACGCAATTAAGCGGAATTCTAGATTTTTTTGTATAAGTATAATATACAGTGAGTGGCTAAATTATGGAATAAATTCAATAATTCTTAAATCGGCAACTTCAGAGAAAAATCCCGATACCCGTCGACTTTTATTTTTAGACGCGCGGTTGTTCAGGTTATTAATTTATTTTTGAGGTTACTTATGTAATTGTGATGACGTCATTGATGATTTTCTTTAATGGAAAGGGGAGGTGTTGCAATGGAACTTTTGAGAGATCTTTTAATTATCTAATCAGTCGTAGCAATAGTTTTGAGTATTTGGGTTACGTATACACGGTGATTCAAGATTATTGTTGTTCCATAAAAATACAAGCGAGCTAAAAAAGACAACTATTCCAAATTTGGTATGTAGACGAAATAGGTCATGATCTATCTTTTAAAACTATTTTCAAAAGTGCAACGTTGCCACTTTTACCTGAAACCCAAGGCAATTCAAATTAAATACCCTGTATGTTATTGCATTTTCGGATTCTGCATAAAATTCTAAGCAACTTTTGTTAATATTTCCCTATACCCGTCTCTAAGCGTTACATAAATGATCTCTAAAATAAAATAATAACATGACCAACCGCACACTTAAAAATAAAAATCGACTGGTTTCGAAATTTTTTCTGATTTTATTTGGTTTGAAAGTTCTGTCATAATAATCTTTGGAAAAAAAACTGATTCACTTCACATGTCGAGCACTTTAGTATCAAGAATACAGAAATAATTCTGTTTAAAACTGACAACAAAAAGAAAGTAGCAAAAAGAATAGATTTTTTAGGTATCGAGTTGGCACGAGTTAAATTTAAGACACTTACTACTTACTTCAGTACTTAATGGTATTACATTGTAGGTATTTGTGTTAAGTGAATAACTGCTAATTAATTAATAATAATGACACTATTAAGTGAAACACAACGAATTGAAGTATTAATTATGATTGGATGTGGAGATCAAACCAGAACGCAACTACAAGTATGTAACTTGTTTAATACAAAATATCCTGATACACCTATCGGACAATCAACATTTGGTAAAATTGAGAGAAAATTTAGGGAAACTCGTCACGTTAAACACATTGCAAATGCTGGTCGTCCAAAAATGAACGAAAATGTAAAACTTGATGTGTTGTTAAGTTTGGTAGAAAATCCTCATAGCAGTTCCAGAGCAATTGCAGCTGATGAAGGCATTTCACAATGGTCGGTGTTACGTGTACTTAAAAACGAGAAATACCATCCGTATAAAATCCAGAATGTGCAGGGACTCAATGAAGATGATCCGGATTGCAGTTTTGTGAAGTCATGCAAGACTTATGTAACCGCAACCCAGGATTCCTTCGTCAAACTCTTTTTTCGGATGAAGCTACATTTTCCTTAAATGGTACAGTTAATCGACAAAACTGTAGATATTGGAGTAAAGAGAAGCCTCACTGGATGAATGAGTTACACACTCAGTATCCTCAAAAAGTGAATGTTTGGGCGGGGATAGTAGAGTACAGAATCATTGGTCCTTTTTTCTTCGATGAAACTCTTACAGGGCAACGATATCTGGACTTCTTACAATATGAACTTGTACCTGCCATGGCAGTAATTTTCCCAAATGAAAATGATCCTGATTTACCAAATGATAATATATGGTTTCAGCACCTCCTCACTATACACGTCCTGTTAGCGATTTCTTAAGCATAACTTTTCCTGGTAGATGGATTGGTGGACGAGGATCTATAGAGTGGCCCCCAAGATCTCCAGATCTTACACCTCTTGATTTTTTTCTATGCGGCTATTTAAAATCTAAAATATACGTCGAGAAACCACGAAATCTGGAAGATTTGAAAAATAGAATTAGATTAGAAATGCGTAAGATTAGTCCACAAATGATCCACAATGTTCAAGAAGCTTGTGGTCATCGGTTTAATTACTGCCAAGAAGTAGGAGGGTGGCAATTTGAACATTTAAATTGAGTTACTAACAATTCTACAATGTTGACCAATTTTTTCTCTATTTTGTGTTAATAGTAGATACTTACTTACCTGTGTGAATTAATTTAATTTTACATTTTCGTTTATTTCAAATGACCAGAGTTTGCAACGTGTTTAGCTTAACCAGTTTCCCTATTTTTTTTTAATTTCACTAATTGTCTGATAGGTTTGTTAGGATATTTTGTATTAGGTAAGTTACATAATCGTAGTTGCGTTCCGGTTCTCCACATCCAATCATAATTGATACTTCTTTTCGCTATCATTTTTAATGTGCTTACTGTATTCTTGATACTAAACTGCTCGACATATGAAGTGAATCAGTTTTTTTCCAAAGATTATTATGACAGAACTTTCAAATCAAATAAAATCATAAAAAAATTCCGACACCGGTCGATTTTTATTTTTAAGTGTGCGGTTGGTCAGATTATTATTTTATTTTAGAGGTTATTTATGTAACGCTTAGAGACGGGTACAGGGAAATATTAACAAAGGTTGCTTAGAATTTTATGCAGAATCCGAAAATGCAATAACATACAGGGTATTCAATTTGAATTTTCAAAGTTGCCTTGAATTTCTGGTAGAAGTGGCAACGTTGCACTTTTGAAAATAGTTTTAAAAGATAGATCATGACCTATTATGTCTACATACCAAATTTGGAATAGTTGTCTTTTTTAGTTCGCTTGTATTTTTATAGAACAACAATAATTTTGAATCACCTTGTATACGTAACGCAAATACTCAAAAACCATTGCTACGACTGATTATATAATTAGAAGATCTCTCAAAAGTTCCATTGCAACACCTACCCTTTCCATTAAAGAAAATCATCAATGACGTCATCACGCTTACATAGGTAACCTCAAAAATAAATTAATAACCTGAACAACCGCGCGTCTATAAATAAAAATCGACGGGTATCGGGATTTTTCTCTGAAGTTGCCGATTTAATAATTATTGAATTTATTCCATAATTTAGCCGCTCACGGTATAACTAAGTGCATTGACAATGAATAAGAACAGAAACCAGTTATATATTAAAGATGTAAAAGTGTACTTATACTTACTAAGTAATAAACAATTATCCAATTAGAAATTTACACTTGATGTTTTATGTCACTTCAATTATTATTGTCAACAATGTGTGTAGTATGCCTAACACATTTTATTAGAAACTGGTAAAAAATTGTTTCGGCAAAGCTGTATATATGATCAACAGGTTTTTTTTGTAGAGAAAATTCTTGCAACAAAGTATTATGTTAATTATTGTTACCCTTGAATACATTTCTGATTTTAAGTTGCATAGTTATTTTTTTCCAACTGCAGCCTTGTTTTTTCAGTATAAATACAAAAACTATATGTGAAGATGTTATAACATTTCAAGAAGTTCCTCTGACCACATCAAATACTTAAAATTGGTAAGTTAGTCTTTATATATTGTTCCTATTTACTGTAATAGTGTTTATTGTAAATACATTATTTATACAACTACATGCATGTTAATTGGAAGTATAAATTGGTGAGTTGACTTTTGTAATCAATTAGATACTTACAGTTGTTTATTACATAAATTTATTTTGTAAACTAGTTTACTGTTTTAAAAGAAAGTAGAGTATTTCCAAAAGGAGTTAATTTTATATTACTGTTTTTTTAATTCAATTTAAATTGAAATTTCTTTATACTAATCTGAAACTGTGAAAATATGTGCATATATATGCACTTAAAAATTGTAAAATATGCAGAAAATATGCATTATTTTTTCGAAATATGCAAAATAAACTACCAATAAAAAATGTGATTTGTACATCTTTAATAAAAAAAATTCAATACATAATATGCAAAAAACTTTTACAAGAAAGTATTTACATAAAAAATTGAAACTATTAGTTAAAAAATAATACATAATTAACATAATACGTATTAATAATAATATAATATACTTACCATACGAACAAAAATTATTTAGATAAAGGGTGGCTTTGGAATTCTGAACGTACATTGCATGATTGATTCAATCAAAACGGACATTTAATTGACATGTAAAACCAACAACAAGCTGAACCTATCAAAGACGGTGATTTTGTTTACCGTGGCCACCCCTTATCCAAATAATTTGTGTTCATATGGTATTATAAATTTTAAATTATAGGTACTTAATACTCCTATGCTTCATTGCGTGTATTTGCAAAACAATTTATAATTATATGCTCTTCTATATTTTCTGGTAGAAAATTTTGACGTCTATCAGAAGGTATATATTTATAGGTGTAAAAATTTCTTTCCACGTCTACAGACGTTATAGGTGCATTGTTTAATGCGGTTAATATGGACAAATCTAATTGTACATCCAGATATTCCCGATTTTCGTCCAGAATCAAAATTTTGTTAATTTTAGTTAACAGCTGATAACCACTATTTTTTTGTAAAATTTCTTTAAATTTATTTGAAATAATTTTGCCAGTATTTCCTGGGGCAGTATAAATTAATTTTTGAATATTATTTACTAGTTCTATCGATGCGTTAATTGGCAATGCTTTCGTTTCCAATTTACAAATAGTCCCGCTTACATAAAAATTTCTAATTTGAACAAGAGTCCCGAAAATATTTTATAACCTGAGTTTCAACGCAAAAATTCAAAAAAAAAGGTTAAATTACGCAAAAAAAGTGCAAAATATGCGTAAAACATCAAAATATGCAGTATGTTGCCAAATATGCAGTATTTGACCAAATATTCAAAAACTAATTAGTGCCAAATAATTATAATTAATGCGATTCGTATAAAAACCGAAACGCGTGGGTGGTACTATAAAATATAAGCAATATGCAGTTTGCATAAAATCCGCTCTCTCTCTCTCTCTCTCTCTCTGCCTCTCTCTCTCTCTCTCTCTCATATATATATATATATATATATATATATATATATATATATATATATATATATATATATATATATATATATATATTATAATCCCAAGTTAAACGTTAAAATATATAGATTTGCTAAGAGTAGAAGACGGACACCTTGGCCGCCATCTTGTATTTTTTGGGGAAAACCCACCTTTCAATTTTTATACGTCCACGTGGCTGACCACTGTTTGACCTTGAGAAAGTTGTTTACCTTGAGAAAGTTGTTTTTGAGAAACAGGTTTAGGTTGAGAAGCAGGTTTAACTTGAGAAGGCGGCCTAGACCTAGGGCTAGCGCGGGAAATTTGAAATTGTAGAGGTTATTGTCAGACAGGATCTCATGGACTTGGTCTTGCATTGGGGGTTGTTTTAATGGGGTTCTTGTAAGACAAAAGCTATCTCTAGGACCTGGTCTTGCACAGGGATTGTTTTAATAATAAAGAGGTTCTTGTGAGACGAGAGCTATCTCATGGTCCTGATCTTGCGTCGGAGTTGTTTTAATAGGGTTCTTATAAGATGAGAGCTGTCTCTATTTTTATCTTATTTTCGGACGCCTTTTTCAACCCTTGATGGAATTGTCATGCCTAATTAATGCCTTTCTGTTTTAACTCACTTACGTGGGAGGCCGTATTTTTTTACCCTATGGTTTCTTTTGGTGGTCAACCCTTGACGGAGTTTTCAACCCTAATTATTATTGGTTGTATTAAGGTCTTTTTGATAGCTAAGCTTTTTTTGTAGTTACTAACGTGAGGGATGCATTTTTTCACCCCTATTTTGTAACCGCGTGTGAGCTGGTATGGTTTCTCTTCGGTGATGAACCTTTGATGGGGAATTTCAACTCTGATTAAAAGCCTTTTTGATTTTTCATGCCTACGTGTAGGAGTCGTTTTTGTTGATCATTTTTATTAATTAATTAGTTAATTATTTTTTAAACCGGAGAAATTCTCGATCCTGATCGGTAGCCTTATAAGATTATCTTAATTCTGATAAGGGTGCGCAAATAATCACTAGATGTAAACGACAGTACCTGGGTCTACTATTAACATTTATTAGAGCTTGTTCATCAGATATTTGAATGATATAAAACTCATTTAAAGGATTGATTAGGTAATAATAATTACGTGCGGGAAAAATTGACTGTATTTCCCCATATTACTTGATTAGCGTATTTTTATCAAATGCGGTTGTTATTACATGTATTTTAACTCCTATCCACCGATTGTTTAACATACGAAATTTATTTATACATTGATTACGTGTTAACACGTTTCGCTGAAGGGTACAAATGTATGCGCGTCCTAACATAATCTGCTAACTTATAAGATGATCTTAAATTTGTATTCTGATAGATTACAAGTTTTCATAATAACATATTACTAGAGTCGATAAGCCGTTTATTTCAAGTAATTGTTTATATATATATATATATATATATATATATATATATATATATATATATATATATAATGCGTGAGAGTGGACCTGTGTTATTTGTTGTAATATGTGTTACAACACTTTCTTTCTAATTGTAGTTTGTAACTTTCTACCTACACAACCTTCAACTTATACACGAATTAATAACGACCTCCATTAGTTTATAACACTATTGCTTGGTACCGCATTTTTATTTACGTCGAACTCATATAAAGTTATTAACGCTTCATTTTAATGGAGCTATCAACTATTGAAAGGTCAATTATTAAAATTGTGTTCCTAATTGCAAGGTTATTAAAACACGTCAGATGGTATTTCAAAATGTTTATCTTGTAGACTCCTGTAAATGCATCATGCAATTAAAGAAGAACAATAACGCCCTTGATATTAAAAAATGATTAATACCTTTGTATTTCAATTTTAAAAAATCAAGCGGTGGGATATGAGGCTCAATCAGACCGGGTATGTAGAATAGACTTTTTAAATTATGTCCATTTAAAACCTGAAATATAAGAATAAAAAGTTTATTTAAAGATTACTACCGAAGACTGTTTTGTAATAAAAAATGATGAAAAATAAGGAGTCTTAGATTTTAAGTGTATTTTTTACATCTAGTTAATTAAAATAATTTTTTCAATGAAGTTAAACGACTGATCTAGTTTAATAATGAGCGTTTTATACCGTAATGAATATGTTATAAAAACACTTAGCTAAAATGAAAAACGCTATTAAAATTATTACATTTTTTAATGCCAATTTTGACTTCGTATGTACAATTTATGTTTTTATTACCTAACTTCACCTTTAGCAATAAGGTCATTCGATATTAAAAGATAAACATCATACTTATTTACCTTGAGAAAGTCATCGGCCTTGAAGCTAGCGATAAGCATGGCCTTGAAGTTAGCCATGAAGTTAGCCGTGTGAATTTCAAAACAAGTTAATTTGACTTTGACCCTGTAAAATACTATAAAAGTATACGCCTAGTTTAGTTAATTTAGTTCTGTCCCGAAGAGCATCACGATATCATAGTTATGCAATCTTTATCAGTTAATCAGATTTTGGGTTTGTTTCACGGCGGGTTATTATAAATCGATGAGTTGTTGATAAAGGCGTACAATATGATTAATTATAAAATTGTGTTTGAGAATAATAATATCGATTAGCTGGAAGCGTACGATAATTTAGTGAAAACTGTACGGGGGGCTGGTGGAGTGTAAGTATATGTTTGTTTTTTATTTTTTAAATTTTAATTATTATTTTTATAGCCCTGCTCAGGTAAACATGGAGGACGTATTTAACGATGATGAGATGATGGAAGCTACAGATGCGGAGGATTTGATGACGGTATGTTTTTCTAATTTTCTATTGTCTCACTTACTGAATGAATACATTACAGCAAAACCAAACGGGCTCAGGTTCCAAGCAAGAGGCCGGACCATCCTCAGGGTTCAATAATATAAATATAATAGGAGAGCCAGACAGTAAATTTATTAAAAAATTTAATAAAACCTTTAAAACGCTACGATTTTAGTTTTAATAACGATACGTGCAAGGATAATCCCCTAACATGGCTACAGGTAAAATACGCTATTTACTAAAAATGTATCTAATACATATCTTTTTGTAGAGTGCATTCGAGGAGTTGTATGCATACACTATCAAGGACGCGGCTCCTTCGGACCGTGTAGGTATCACGTTAAGAAATCCAAATTTCCCAGACAAGCCAATTGGCATTTCATTTAGAAGAGTGGACCAGTTGTCGGTAAAAGTGTTAATGTCGCTGCTAGAAAGGGTAATGCAGACCAACGCTAGTGTTTTCTTCAATGACTTGTTAGTTTTAAATGTGGAGAGTGTTGGTGCCTGTAGGCTATGGGCGCAAAAACTTGACAGGGTTTGAAGACTTTTGTAAATCCAAAAGACAAGGTATTATTGTTGTACCGACAACAATGAACGACAATAATTGCTTAGCTCGCGCTCTAGTCTTAGCAATAGCATTTAAAAATAACGATGCAATGCGTCACTGTATGGAAATGGGTTGGCCTCTACTTCAAGAACGAGCTATACAACTTTGCCAAGACAGGGGTGTAGATCTTAGTCAGGGTGGTAGTTACGAGCATGTTCAAGCATTTCAAAATCATTTAGATTCATATACCATTGTAGTTTATAATTCACATACTGGTGATTCAGTTTATTTTGAGGGTCCTAGAGAACCGGGTAGAGTAGTTTTAAATTTAATATTAGAAGACGAGCATTATAACGTCATTATCAGTCTCACATCAGCATTTATATGCGGTCGAACACTGCAAAAAACGTTATAATGACAAAAAAGACCATAAGCCTACTGGAACTAGGAAATCCAGCATTATCCTTCATAATATATATATATATATATATATATATATATATATATATATATATATATAAGGGTCGCCTTTGAGCTGATCCTATGAGTATCTGCTAAACCAAACTTACTATAATTTTGAAAATTTTTGTTGACAGGGTAATGATGTTAGGGCTAACTCATCTAAAATATTTTCACGTTCGTACCACTTCCAGTTATACCGAAAGTCGGTACTTAGTTGCTTATTTTAAATAGAACACCCCGTATATTAATACATTTTTGGATTCTATGTCGAATTTTAAGGTAAGTTTGTTAAATAAACTAGATACGAAATTTCAGTCGTCTTAAAAAAAAACATTTCTAAAAAAATTGACAGATGCGGTCTTAGTAATAACTCGTTAATTGTTCTGTTCCTGTCAAACAATTTGAATAAAACTTTGAGCTATTTAACGTCAAAAATTAAGGTAAGTTTGTTTAAAACTTTATTTGCCTAAACGTAACAGTTTCATACTTATTATCAAAAAAGTCCCAATTTTAAAATTTGTGATAAAAATGAGCTACATACTTAAATCTAGTATTCCTTGTTCGTGGTCACTATGGAAACCAAATAATTGAGAATTAAAATAAAGAAAAATATTTGAATAAGTTACTGCAAAAAATTCTAAAAATTGGTAATTTTGTGATTCAAAAGTCATTTTTTTCAAATTCGATGTACAACATAAGTGCAAAAATTTAATACTGAAATTTCGTATCTAGTTTATTTAACAAACTTACCTTAAAATTCGACATAGAATCCAAAAATGTATTAATATACGAGGTGTTCCATTTAAAATAAGCGACTTCCGGTATAACCGGAAGTGGTACGTACGTGAAGATATTTTAGATGAGTTAGCCCTAACATCATTACCCTGTCACCAAATTTTCAAAATTATAGTAAGTTTGGTTTAGCAGATACTCATAGGATCAGCTCCCAAAGACGGACCCTGTATATGTAAATCTTAGATTTGATTTCCTATATAAGTAGAATGTTAATTTTCTTTATTTAGTTTCGAAATACTACATTATAGAAAATTTTTCATCTTGGAATATATAAATGTATAAAATGGATCATAAATTATGCAGATTTCAAGTCTTTTAATTTTATTTAAGTAGAATTCCAGTGTGATATTTGTTTAGGGTGGTCAATATACAGGCAAATCGGGATAATACTGCTAAGATTAGTTTTAAAAAATAATAACTTAAATGAGATTATTTTAATAGTTCTAATCCCAAGTTAAACGTTAAAATATATAAATTTGCTAAGACTTAATATTTAGTAAAAAAGGTTACGCTTGGTAGTTCGTTTTTTTGCGAACTAAATATTTTCTATATATACCGGGTGGTCGTAAAGCAAGGAATAAATTCAATATCTCGTAAAGCACAATTTTTTTCAAAAATCGCTCGGACCCGTCGATTTTATATTTTTTCGGGGCATATTTTGCGAAAAAAAAATTTTATACAGGGTGTCTCAAAAAAGATTTGCTAAAAAAATTTTTTTTTTAAATTGCAACCCAACCTTTTTATTGCATTTTTGGATTGCCCTTACAATTCTAAACATGTGTCATGCAGCATGTGCTATACCTAAGTCCAAGCGTTTTGGAGTTATTCGCATTCAAAATTTAAAAATTGAAAAAAGGTCATGAAGAAAACGAAAAATAAAATAATTTTTATAACATTTTATTATATCGAAAACAAAGATTCGTAAATTTAAAAATAATTTTATTTCAGAAAATGTTCGATATGTTAGTCAACTGACAATGGTTCGAAATGTGCAGCAGGAATTTGTAGATCGATTAGGCTATTGTCAGTTGATTAACGGAGGACATTTCGAACATTTGCTGAAATAACATTATTTTTATGTATCCCTCTAAAGTAGAGAATCTTTAATTGCTCAACAAATTTTGATAGCTCAACATTATTTAAGGCGCGGCGTGGTAGCTTCAGTGGAAGTTTTTTGAATACGGTTGTAAATATATACCCAAACCTCGTTTGTATGGTTTTAGATATAAGCCTTTTCCTAAGTTTGCTGCTTCCATTGCTTGATTGTGTCGTTTGGTTTCTTCTAATGTTTTTGTTGCAGCTTTTGCGTCAGTAACCGCTTTGCAACTGCAGCTGCACCGCCACTTAAAGATCCTAAAGCTCCTAATGCGGCAAAGATGGGAATAAGGGGTATGTACCCCCCTCGTTTTAGTATAGGTAATATTCTTCTCTTGGGTGGCATGCTTTTTTTGCATTTTGTAAGGTCCTTTCTCACAATGTTTATATTGGCCGAGGCTAAACTGCGATCGGCCTTTGGATTGGAAACTAAAGAGGGGAGTGGATTCGTCAGAAGATTTAAACTTTAGCTCTACACTGTCCACATAAAATAATTATAGTAAAACGGTTTAATAGTATATTATCCTATTATATACAAATCTAACGTAATCACACTTAAACTAGGCTAATAACATTATGAACAACCAACATAAACATAATATTGAGAAAAATGAGAAAACAATTTAATACTTAGACAGCGGCGTCGGAGCATCCACTAGGTTTGGACGGAGAATTTGGATGTCCTATTCCTTCCACTCACTCGAGAAGGCGGCTTAGTGTTGTCAAAGTTGTTTCTGTAAACAAATATTAATACTCCCTAGTTACACTCAATGAGGAACGTAATATTTAAATGATTAATGACGTTGCGTTTCATTAATTATTTATGCTGGATACGGCCCTGTCTATAAAAGAAAAGAATGAATAAACAAACTACTGGTTATTAAAACGGGGGTTGCGCAGATCTAGGTCACTAGTGAAAATCGATATCCCGAGTTCACGGTTGTATGCATGACCAGCGCTCTCCGGTCTACTTGCTTGCTGCTTTAACTTCAGTAATTACTGGAAAACGGACAGGCGCGTATGCTTCGTGAAGCAATTTACCTTCGCGATCTATTACGTTCGATAATATTAATATTTTCAGAGGCTGGGCGGATTATACAAGTTTGGTTGTATAATTAATATATTTGCGCGTTATCTTCTGGGATGTAATTTTATGATGGTGATTTCTTTTATGTAAATGAAAGAAATCTCACGTAGATGCAAGCGAACGTTACCTAAGTGTATACGTACAAAACGCGTATTTATTGAAGGCGGTTTTTATACTTGCGGAATAAGCTGGTAGAAAACAATTAATTGATTGTTTTCTTGAAATCCAAGTACTAAGCGCGTGGTTATCGATGTACGGTTTTTCTTCTCTACAGGTCTTTGACGGGTACTCTACGTTTAATTCGTTTGTGATTACAGGCACTTCGGTCTTCGCCAGCGAGCTGGTGATAGCAGGTGTTTAGAATGTAAGTGAGAGTAAATGATGAGAGCTGTAGGGCTATACAGCCTTATCTAGCTACCGTCGTCAGGTATATGGTAGCGTGTAGTGATCTAGGTGACTTCGGGGTGACCCGTCGAAACACCGTTGGTCTGTGTAGGTGATGTATGCACACCCGACTACTTCGGGACTTAGCCCGTCGCTCTCTGGGTTTTTTTGTGTGCGGTGTGCGTGTGTATACACCCGACTGCTTCGGGACTTACCCCGTCGCTCTCTGTAGAGCGATGTAGGTGTTAAAGATGACTGAAGTTTACCACCAACACGACGTCTCGCTAGAAATACTGCTTTCTTAAACGAAATTGGTCTGTGAGAACGCTTTGTTCGTCGTGATTTGCTTCCCATTCCCAATGTTCTCTTTACTATCCGTGACTTGCCACCCATTTCCATTGTCCGTTTTCCTTTCAGTATACCTGCTACGGTTAATGCAGCTACCCTTTCGCCAAAGGATGCGTTTGAGGAACGAAATCTATTCCAAGCTTTTTGTTGCAAAGTCTTATCGGCTATGTGTCGTTGTCTTAGATCGTTTAGATAATTACGAACTAAAACAGCGTTATATGGTGGAGCACTATCTTTCTGCCACCAAAGTTCTCTTAATTCGTTAAGTGGCATTTCTTCCAAATTCCCCAGCATTGGTCCTCTTAAGAACTCTAGATATCTAACTGAATTTAACGTATCCTCATAAATAAAAGGGCCTAGTAACCTATTCTTAGTTAAACCGATCCAGACGTTAAACCCAAAGCGAATTTGATCTCGGACTTGCCTGTTCTCTCTAGGATTTTCTGTTGCCCAGATGTGTTCATTATTGCGATTCATAACGCCTAAATTGGAGAAGCGACGTTCATCAGTTCAAATTATTTTTTCAACAAAATTCGCATCGTGGTTTGCTTGGTCAAGTAACCAATTGCAAAATCTAGGCCGCCTCTGGTTATCAACGGGATGTAAAGCTTGACTTGTATGTATTTTATAAGGTTTGAAATTCGCCTCATTCAATGTTCTCCACGCTGTTGTTTGCGGGATATTTAAATTTACAGATATCTCTCTTGTAGAAATAGACGGGTTTAGGTTTACCTAAAATTAAATCAAAACATAGATCTGTGGCAAAAAAAAACATAAAAAAGTGAAGTCTTAAGAAATAACTTTCGTTCAGTTGATTTCTTTCAGGGTACATTTCAAAATAGGTGTTTAATGTACCTCTCGAGTTTCTGCCTTTGGCATAATAGACTTGCAACATGTCACGCTTTTCATCGTTTGAAAATGGCATTTTAAATACTAATACAATTACAACATTCACAAAAAAAACACAAATACAATTACAGTACAGTAGCCATATTAAATACAATAAAGAATAATCAAATTCAAAGGTATCTTGATAATAAAAAACAATATGTACACGCATCTACAGTGCAATGGTATCTAGATCGTTTTTTAAAATCAACAATAATTTTACTTTTTTGATAATATTAGCTAAACGGTTCAACGTAAGGTAGGAAAATTATACATTTTTTGAATCACAAAAAAAAGCTCTATTTAGTGGTCTAAGAATTCAAGATGGCGGCCATAAGAAATAAAAAAGTTGATGATGGTCGGCAGAAGACGAAACGTCGTATTAAAATTTTGATGCCTCCATTTTGTAGGCAAGACAAAGTTGTCTTAAGAATGTATTGTTTAATTTTGAATATCTTTGTAAATAAGGTCAGGAAAAAATAAAAACGAAAATGAGAGAAAATGGTTTTTTTAAAAAATCTCGAAAACGAAATAAAATTTTTTTGGTTTCTCGGCAGCATGTTGTTGTTCCCAAAATTTCGCAACTTTGCCAAATTTAAACCACCCCTCTATCTCTTACCGTTTTCGAAATTTCCATGGTTAGCCTTGAATTTGAATCACCCTGTATACGACACCGCTGTTTCTAATTAGTAAAACTATTCATAAGGAAGCTGTGATTCAAGGTATAATTCCAGAAGGTGTCATATTTACGAAAGAACAATCATTCATCATAGAGATTCTACTACAATCCAAAGCAAAAAATGAGTAAAGCCGATGTTGTTGAAGAACTGCACAAACCAGCAAGGTGAAATTTTCCGCAGCGTTGTGTAGTACTAAAAGGTTTAAATGATCTCTTTCAAGCCGATTTAGTGGAAATGATACCTTATGCTCGGGTGAATAAAGGATTTAGTAATAATTAATGCCTTCTCTAAATATGTCTGGGCTTTCCCCATCAAACGCAAGAATGGTAAACTAGTCGCGGGTATAATGGATAAAATGTTATCTGTATTGCAAGGGACGCCTACACATATACAAACTGATATGGGAACGGCTTTTTATAATGCAGAATTTTAGAAAGTAATGAAAAAATTCAATATCAATCATTACAGTAGTTATTCCACCTTGAAAAGCAGCATAGTCGAACGTGTAAATCGCACCCTTAAAGCAATAATGTGGAAAAGATTCAGCATGCAAGGATCCAATAAGTGGTATCAATCTTGCCTCACATTGTCGCCGATTATAGTTCAAGAAAGCATAGAACAACCGGATACAAACCGGTAAATGTAACGGAAAAGAATACTGTAAATATTTTACAACATTTAAAGTGCCAGAAAGTTCTTTATCGTAAAACACCTAAATTTGCAGTAGGGGAGCATGTGCGTATTAACAAGCATTGAAGCATATTCTTTAAGGGTTACACACCTAATTGGAGTTACGAAGTCTCAATTACCTACACATTACGCGATAGTCGAGATGAAGAGACTCAAGGCCGGTTTTATGAGCCGGAACTCCAAAGTGTTAAACATCCTGACATTCACCTAGTTGAACGTGTAATCCGACGTTAAGGGAATAAATCTCTCGTTAAGTGGTTGGGTTTTGATAATTCTCACAATTCCTGAATTTCTAACAAAGACATTGTGTAATACGTCGTTTACGCTTAATTCAATATATACTGTAATATCATGCAATAAATACATCTTTTTTATTTCAACTTTTTATTAGTATTATCGTATACATATACATAGAACACTACATACTACTAAAACGTTTGACATACACACACTGACGGTGATGCTTTTCGAGAATTAGTGAAAGCATATTACTACAGTCATACATTATTCTTTAAATTGTGCAGCATCTTTAGCTAATCGTTCCCATTCTCCTTTTTGCGCATGCCTGTGTGCAATCTCCCATACTAATAAATAATGCACTACGTTTTTGTACTCATTAATGCATACCTTCTTCACTTGGTGAGTCGTCATCTGATGACTCCAAATTCGGTAAGTATCTTTCTACTTCGTGTACAAATTGTTCCAATGTTGTCTTTCAGGTCTTCTATTAATCGCTTTATACAACAAATACACTCTGCACCACCTTCATGCGATTTAAAGTATTTCTCACAAAGGCGTATCCCTTCCACATACTTATTAACTAGATTATCTAAATAGTCATCACTAAATCTACTCATGCCATACACTTTTTCATGATCAGCATCGAATTCTAATGATTTCAATTGGTATATTAGTCTTTGAACTGCACTAACACAGTCTACACTTTTAGGCCACGACTCTGCACTATAACACATCCACATATTGACTAACATCTAATACTGTCCCTATTGACTACAAGCGCGTTATCCCCCCCTTTTCATCTTATAGGTTTGGCAAGTTCCACATCCATATACATTTTTCTCCTTGGCAAATTCTTCCATTTCCAGAACGCATGCTATGTTGAGCTCAAATATATCATGCAATGGAACAATTAACTTGTGAATGTCGCCTTCGGGAATTGTCGCTGCCGAATTTGTTAGGTTATTAGAAAACTCTGGGAAGTTCACAGTACTTGACAACTCCAATCGGTAATTTATTATCTTCAGAAGTCCCCATAACTGTTCTAAAGACTCCCATCCTAAACTGATTTCAGTTTCTTCACTATCACTGATGCGTATAATTTTCTTCTTGTTAATATTTTCGTATGAGACAGTCTTCGATCCCAGTTTTGTAGGTAACCATGTTCCTTCAGGGCAGTAGAAATAATTCGTAATTACCCCTTCATTATCCATAAGTATGCGCCATTCTTGATTGTTAAACACCACTCCATTACTCTTCGATCCACCAAGTTTTACGACTGGTTCAAGTCTACATTTGGGTGACAGACCGATACTAACATACTTTGTTTTACTTTTATTTAAGAAATAATGCACATTATTAATCAAAATATCACGATACTCAATTGAACTTATAGCACCGATAATCTTCGCTTTTTCTATGGCTTTACGTACGATGTTCTCTATTATATAAGAGACTGGTGTCACATATACTCCCTCTATGTATATATGCCACTTTCCCCACTATTTTTTTTCTGAAGGCGACTTAAGTGACCTCGAAGGGTATACCACACATTATTTCAGTGACCTTGTCATCGCCGTTTCAAGGTTTTCTTTTAATGCGTTGTCCAAGGTTGTTTTCACTTCATTTAATTCCTCAACCTTGTACTCGCCACTGTTTCAAGGATTTCTAGGCATGCTTATTCCAAGGTTATTTCACGTTCCACTTTACTGCAACGAGGTCACTACACAAAGGCCGCATACCCCAACTAATTTTCTTTCTATATATTTCATATATACCATAGTAGGCGATCTTCACTATGTCAATTACTCCAGTGCAAGACGATTGGGACACTCCTGAAGTTTACCAACCAGTATCCCTCTTTAACATTGGTGCGCGACGGACGTGTCAATTAATACCTAACTGGGTAAATTTTGAAAAGAAAGGATTACTACCATCTACCATAACAACAGTGCTTAAAAATAAATATGAAAGGGTTCAGTGGAATTCAGCGTAGTTTGAGAAATTGAGTGAGTTAATCCACGAGCACATTTCGGAGAGGAGGGTAACAGCATACAGCCACATTTCGTCCATTTATGTTCGCTACCATGTGGTGGAACACATGCATTTGTGTCATTCATGTTTCACCCGATTGAAACCCTATGATTAACGCACCATTGAACACCATATGCATATGGAACTCTGGACTGCAAGATATCACCTGTCACACGAATACTACAGGTGTTCCTCGTGTAGGGTACCTCTTACACAGTTATACGATATACACAATGATGGCTCCTGTGTATTGTGTGATGAGGTGTATTACGTAGACGAGTGATCTTTTTTTACTGTATATATTGTATATAATAAATTATTTTCCTGTCAGTCTTACTTTTTTCACCCGTGTTAACATGTGTACCAAACTTTTATTATCCTCAGTATTACAACTGTTTCGATAAACGCTTACTAACGCATCGAACATGGTCTGGAGTTCACTCACCCTCATCGCTTGCTGCAGCAGGGTTCATTTACACATCTTCAGACGACACGGTTGAATGTTTCATGTGTGGGGTTAGAATAAACCGATGGCAGCCAGCTGACAATCCGTTAGAGGAACATATCCGATGCGCACCATGCTGCACGTATGCTCAGCTGCTCGCACCACGTCCACGCAGATTTAATGAAACGGAAGTAGAAAGAACCTTTTGCACTTGTACTAAATCAAAATGTTTTATTCCTAAAGAAAATCATATGTCTGAATGATACATCTTTACATGTCTTTATTTCTACATGAATTAAATATATTGAAATATCGTATTGTTTATTTTTTTCATTAATAATTCTGGGTGAATGAAAACCATACAAGTGAGCAAAAAACATACAATTGAGGTGACCTTGGGTAACAGTAGCATTTGGGTGGTCTTGTACGATCGTAGTAAAGTAGGTAAAACGGATAACCTTGCGATTGTGTGACCTTGGTCAGGTGGTGACCTTGCAAAAGCGGTAACCTTGGAAATGTGGGACCTTGAGATTGTGGTGTGTTCCAGAAGTCTCCAATATTACCTACTGGCCATATTCGCCGTGTTGTCGTAACTCTGACCTCGACAGTTTTGAATATCAATTTTTATTTCGCTAAAGTAGCTTGAAATTACCTGTTCAAAATTTCTTGCTGTGTGGGATGTGATGGGAATAAAGTTAAGGAAACCTTCGTTAATTTTACGCTTCAATAAATATCGCACAATAACGGTTAATGTGTGTGCAATGTCAGGCGTAGAGTCTAAAATCAAAGCAAAATATTTTGCTCCTTTTAATTCCTCCAGTATTTTATTTCTTATATGATCGCCAATGAGAGTAATAAACTATTGGGAAATAGTATATGACAAATAGTGGACATGTCACTTTCCAAGTTTACGTATTTGTTTAAGTGATTTCGTAAAAAAAGGATCAAACTCAGCCAGATACTGCAGTGCACCAATATAGTTTCCACTGTGTTCTTCGTTGAAGGTTTGACTTTTTCCACGAAATGCCAGTCCATGGGATGCTAAATGCTTCACGATAGCAACAACTCGCTTCAAATTTGTCTCCTATGCAATCGCTCCGACTTTTCGGCTTCAATAACAGCTGTATTTATACGTCCTTCACTCCTGCTTCTTGAAATAAATACACGTATCGATGAAATGTCATCTACAGAATTTTCATGTTCTGCTAATATTTTTTAAATATTTTTCCAGTCATTTGTGCCTTTCGCTAATTTCGTTTCTTTTCATGAAAATAATTTGCAAATGTAGCAATATGCCATTTTTTTGGTTTCTGTATAAGCAAACCATTCTCGGGGCAACTTTTTTCCCTTCTTATTCAGCCTAATAAATGCATTCGTGGTTAAGGACGTATGCACTATTCGTGATCCTTCTTTGTATGTCGTTCTTGAGGATTCCAATGACCCAAATACTGCCGGTGGTTTACATCGTACATAATAGTTTTCCATGACTGCGGTGATTGTTTGGAGCCAAAGAGCGATGTCTCTAG
Organism: Vesta saturnalis; assembly: GCA_036346205.1. Taxonomy (NCBI): domain Eukaryota; kingdom Metazoa; phylum Arthropoda; class Insecta; order Coleoptera; family Lampyridae; genus Vesta; species Vesta saturnalis. The sequence continues at coordinate 26,465 of JARFJB010000975.1, forward strand.
GGAACACACACGCTATCTCTGGTATCGGTATGGGTATGAATCTCTTCTTGTATTTCGCTAATAACTGAGGTATCATCCGTCTCTGTAGTACACGTATTATGTATGGATGCATCAGTATTTGAACCACACCACACTCTTGTCATCCGCAAAATTTTGTTTAGAAGTTTCTGAATCACAATTACGCGCAACAGAAAATAAGTTAAAACTATCCTCACTTTCGTTGTCCACACATTGTTTTTTAGATGTTAGCAAAAATGATGAAAGGGTTAATTTCGTCTTCTTCTGTACAAATTCGCGTTTCTCCCGCCTTCGTTTTTCGCAACCACTGGCGTGTTTATGCGACATTACTATTTAATTGGTACCAGTAAATGTATTCTAATACTAATTACCTATTGTAACATCAACTTATTTACGTGATTATTTATAAAAGATTTATTTATAGCAGTTCGCATTTATTTATCACTTAATCGCAATTACATTTATAACACTTAAAACCGAGTGCGAAATTCATTAACAAATTTATTGCAACATCGATATTAAGACTACCTCCTCAACACATTTCACGTTCCGCTTATAAATCAAATGTAAAACGTCACGAAGGTGTCGGTTTTCTCCAGAAGGTCAGCGTCAGCGGATCGTCAACGTATTTCATAGAAGGATCGAGACTTCAGATGTAATGTTATTCTTATCGCCGGTCACTAATTCATTCTAGACTTTTCCGGCACATTTGTTTTACCCAGATTTGATTTTCCTTAGAATAAGTAATTACCTTAAATTGCAAGTGCAAGCGAGCTAATTCAAATATACGAGTAGCAACGCAACATTTGCTTTTGAGTTTTGAATGTAAAGTTGTTTTAAATTAACAAATTTAGCTTTTCAGTTCGGAAATCCATGCAAATATTTTGTTTATTTATCTAATCTTATAGCCAATAGAGGTCCTTTACGGGTCCCTATTGCTAGCGGGCCCTAGACATGTGCCTAGGCGAAAACGCGGCCCTGATGCCCAAGATAAGGATGAACAGCATGGAGATCTTGAAAACGGTAAGAGATACGAAGGCAGTTAAATTAGAGAGAAATTTAGGGCATGTTCACATGTAGTTTGCAAAAGTTCATTATTGTTTATCGTTCCAGAGATATAAAACAAAATGCGATTTTTGGGGTTTTCTTTTTTTCGTAATTCCTTCATTTATTTTAAAAGATTGTTAAAAACCAATGCTACTTCTTGATTGTCACTTTTTGAATTCTATTAGATGGCGTTTTGAAATTTTTTATTCGATGTTTCGTCTCCGAGAAACCATCATCAACTTTATTTTTTATATCGTCGCAACTAACTAACCACCATGTATCCGATAGTATTTTTTATTACGAATTTAACCATGTATTACCACATTATGATTTTGAAGCTGAAATATTCGGATTTTTATTTTTAGATTTTCCTATATCAGTTAATATTAGAAGGCTTTGATAAAATAACACTGGTTTAACATTTTGTTGAAAATTGTTTAATTTAGTTTAATTGCGTAGAGATTGTTGTTGTTATTTGAATTGTACGTATTTTATGTTACTTTTATTACCATTGCTTCGTGGGCTGTCTTTTTGGTTTTATTTAGTTAATTTATAATTATATTTAATCAATAAGTAAGTTTATCTATGGAAAGACGAAATTTTACAAACGAAAAAAAGTTCAATATGTTGACATGCTACATCTTGTCCCACAGAAATTGTGTAGTTACTGAGCTGATGTATTTGGACATATTCTGAACGAAGGCAACCGGGTATATCCATTTTTAGACGTTTGGAATCTAATTTAAAAGAATTTGGTTCATTTACAAAACCTGTTCTATCCCGTCAAAAACAATCTGTTGGTGAAAAGGCTAATACCGTTTTACAAGTCGTTGTTGAAGACCTTGAAATATTGACAAGACAAACTGAACATCGTACTGGTATAGCTTATTCTCCAGTACAATTCATTTTGAATAAAAATAAGTTTCAACCATATAAATTTCTAGTTTGTCAGGGGCCTTAGACCAGCTGGTCAGGAGCGGAGAGCAGGTTTTTGCGAATGGTATACTACAAAATGTGACGAAGATTTAATATTTCCTTTTAAAATAGTTTGGTCTGATGAAAGCATGATAACCAACAATGGAATTTTTAACAGACGTAACAAATATTATTGGACAAAATCCTTAGTTAAAAAGAGAATCAAGACATCAACATAGATTTGGAATTAATATATGATTATCTTGGAACGAAGAATAACAGGATCTTTTTATTTACCACAACGATTTAAATGCAGAACGATATCTGAACTTGCTAAGGACTGATTTCGAAAATGCCTTGGATGAATGATCTCTAGCACCTGTTAACAACTGTTGGTTCAACAAGATGGTGCCTCAGCATAAAACTCAAGAAATGTACAGGACTATCTGTCATTGCGGTTTACCGGAAAATGGATTGTAACTTACAGTGCACTAGCTTGGCTAGCCCGATACCCGATTTAAGTCCGTTGGATTTTTTTCTGTGAAAACCAACTGTATGATGGGAGTTTTAAAATTGAAGAGCATGTATCGGTTATGGCAGCAAATGCTAGACCGTATTTTAAATTCTTCAGTAAAGAGAGCTTACCTGTGTCCAGGAAATAACGGCAACCAATTTGAACAGTTATTGTAATTATTTAACTTTATTTAAATAGATTTAAAAGATTGGAGTTGTTAACCTGCACAAAAAAAAATATTATCAAATACTAATGTTAATAAGAATTTTACTTAAAAAGTAGCTTCAAAACCACAATGTGTAATACATGTCTAAATTCGTATAAAAAATACTATCGGATACAGAGTGTTTCTTTGTTTGTGGCTATATAAAAAATAAAGTTAATAATGGTTTATCGGAGACGAAACGTCGAATAAAAAATTTGAAAATGGCATCTAATAGAATTCAAAAAGTGACAATGAAGAAGTACCCCTTTGGTTTTTAAAAATCTTTTAAAATAAATGAAGTAATTACGAGAAAAGAAAAATCCAAAAATCGCATATTGTTTTAAATCTCGGGAAAGATAAACAATAATGAACTTTTGCAAACTACATGTGAACATGCCCTAAATTATACAACTTTTTTCTAATTTAACCGCCTTCGTATCTCTTACCGTTTTTAAGATCCCCATGCTGTTTATCCTTATCTTGCGCACGTTGTATAGTAGTACTGGATTATTATTACATGTGTTGCTCTATTCTAAGAAGAAAATATTTAATGATCCTGTGTATAATCAAAGTTTTTATAAACCGAGGGTCACTAAATAGTTTGTCAATGATCTATTGAATAGAATTCCTAGAATGGGATAGTTAATATACCCTATCAAATATAATGAGATTCCGGATGCAAGAGTTCATAATTAATTATACAAAACATTTACTTAAATTTATGCAGGTACCTAATAATTTACATAATTTACCTTAAAGCGTTCACTCGTCGATATTGTTATATCTGTAAACTGATCATGTGAGATCAGAAACAGTTTTCTTGTTCCGTTTAATTTTTTTTTTTTATATATTTTGCTGCTTATTTACAATCTGCTTAGAAATACAAGCAATACATAAACGTTATCTAAATTACATTATTTAATCGACCACTTCCGGTTCCCCATGATATCACACTGCACTTGACTGGTTACAAGGTTAAGTCGTAAGGCCATTGTCTTTTCAGTCTTCTGGTGACAGTCGGTTGGTTGCTGAGGTGACCGAGGAGTTGGTTTACATATCCTGGTAATTTATTGAGATACTGTGTCACAAATCGCAGGATTTCGTTGGTTACATAGGGTATCCCCAGATCGTTGTGCAAGTTTTCATTTGTGACATACCAGGAAGCATTAGTTATTTATCTAAGTAAGTAAGTACTTTATTGGTCCACTAGATCAGATACAGATATAGGTCAGCTCGGATTTTCACAGTTTGCAATCATTGTTACGGATATTTATAACATGAACATATACAAGGCTGTGTAATAAAACTAAAAAAAAATTGTAAAACAAAAATTGCACCCAAATAATTACAGATTAAAAATTACATTCTAGAATTTATGAAATTTGCACTAACGATCATTCTTTTAACTACATATTAAAATCGAAAACTATGTAATTTAATAGTTAAGAGTTAAAAATTACAACTAGACATCAAACATTAGAAAAGAGAAACGTTAAAAGTTACACTGTAGGTACCGCACTGCGAAAATTTTATTATTGTAATAAAAATGTTCAAATCGCAATTGTTACCGTGATAGAAGGGTTAAAGGTGTTTGATGTATTTTATTATATATTAATTCGTAATTTGATACTGTTTTCTGGATATTTTATTTTCTGTATTTTACGTAATTAGTATTTGAGTAAGGGTTAAAATAACACATGTTAGGAACTGCCTTTATTGAGGTAGTGTAACGAATCTTTGAAAGTCGCTGTATGCACATTCTTGTGGTAAAAACTTCACAAATGTAATGATAAATTGTATCGGTACAGACTGCCATTAAAAGATATCTTTGTGGGTACGTTGAAGATAGAGATCTTAATGTAGTGTTTGTTACGGACGAACGCATATATTTAAAATTAAGGTGTTCAATAATTAATATGAAACTGTTCCAACGAAAATTAATGTTTCTTGTTCTTTATTACTTTTGAAAGACGGGGGTTGATTTTCAGGAATAGAGATAGTTAGTTTTGAAAGCGAAGGCGAAGGGCAGTTGCTGTTGAAATTTTGAATGAGCCAGACACTTTGATTGGTTTTAGTTAGAAACTCCGTTGTAAACCGTTCGGTCTATAAATATTTTGTCGTGAACCTTTTAGTTTAAAACGCTAATTCGTTCTTTTCTTTTAGTGTATGTTTCAATGTAAATTTTCCTAAAGCTAATCTATAATTATTCACCGCGGTGCCGAATTTTAAACCGCGTATCTTAATTCGTCGTGTTGGTGGTAAAGTGTTTAACTAAATGGAATATATTCAAGTGTAAGTAGGTATTTTCATATAAATGAAAGCTCGCAGCAATTAATTTTACAAGCCTATGTAACGTATGAAAAATCAAGCATATCCTTTATTCGCACGCGGGCTCGTTGAACAGGAATCTGCTAATATGAATGACAGTACACCCACACGTTTTTGTATGACCGTAGTGTTGACATTGAATGCACTGTGGTATATTATTTGTTTTCCTGGGTGGTTCTATCGAGACAATTACGCTACTGATACGTTTTATATCAAGTATCGTCTTATTATTCTCCTTAAGTTCTAAATCAACCATAAACAGCGCTAGTGCTTCTTTAGTTAAGCGACGGCGTGTGTTAATTATGTTGCGTACTGTACACCAGAGCTCTTTCAATTCTTTAATGATTTCGCTTGTTGGAATGGTATAATGGAGATTTCGGATAGCTACCCTATATGCTCTCTCTTGCTTTAGCTGTTAAATATGACCTCGTATCTGTTCGATACGTTTGTTTGTGGGAGTTGGTGTTTCGTCAGATGTTGTTGAGGGCTATTCCTTTTTTTTACTGTTTGCCATTCGTGCTTTGGTGCGTGTTCGTTCTAAGACTAAGTCGTTTGGGTCTGTTTCGGATTCCTCCCTACAACGGTCAGTGGTCATACTCTTTGTATCCGTATTGTCCCATTGGTAATTTGATTGACTTGTGGAATTCGTTACCTTTTGACTTAAGTTGATTTGTACAGCCTGGGTGATTTGGGCTGCATAAGGATTTGTTGGGTAGGGAGGTGAAACTACTGACTGATTTTGTGCTGCATATGGAAGTTGAAAATTGGGTCCAACCAATCTCCAGATTGTACTGACTTTGTTGTAAAGGATATCGATATGCTTGTGAAATGGGTAAGGTAAAAGTAAAACCGTAGTTTTTTGCGGAAATTCGGTCTAGTACGGCCGTCGGCGGGTTTGGACCGCGCCCGTTCCCGCAGGAACAGATCGTAGCAGGCGATGTTTACTCTTTGAAAGTAAGATAGCAACTGACAATATTTTTAAGTCAGCTGTACAACAGTCTTCTCATTTTACTTTCGTTACGTGATATGTGAAAGCTAGAACGACTAATAAATTAAATTAATAATAATTTTTAATGAATATTAAGTTAGTTTAAATTCGAGTACCTTATGTGAGTTTGTAAATGGAAATCTTAAATCATTTTATCTGCATAATAGAAAGTATTAAAAAATTTTCTTTTATCTCATTATTCCATTTATTACTTGGGTACGGCTTAGCTAAGTTTGCATTTTATAATTATTTCACGGACAATTTCTATTTAACATTAATAATAATACTTTAAAATTATCAAAGTTAAATTTAAAGTAAATTATTTACAGTTCATGAAAATTCACATTATCAATTACTAAATAATATAAAATTTAGAAAAATAAATAATATTACCTTTGAATGCTATTTTCTAGTACTAATTGTGATCACTTCAAGCCTTATCTTCTACAAGATGGATGGATTTAAAGAGTATTCCGCTAATAATAGCCAATTAAAGAATGTTTTCGACATTTTGATAATTATGCTTACCATAACATTTATTATTTGGTATATTCAATACCACTGGAACAGAAGGCGTTTGTATAAGTTAGCTAAACAGCGTCCTGGACCAACACCCTTACCATTTGTTGGTAACGCTTTATACTTTCTTGGTTCAACAAGTGGTAAGTAAATTAACACTTATTTTGAATCATCTAAATACAGACTTAAAGATATTTTGTACAATGTGTTATATCTACATTCCAAATATGCATCACCTATACCAGGATGGTTAGGAAACAGACTTTTTTTTGGAGTTAGTAACCCTAAAGATCTCGAAATTATAATGAACAGCCCTCATGCTCTTAAAAAAGAAGAACTGTATAAATATGCAGAGCCTGCTGTTGGTACTGGATTATTTACAGCATCAGGTAAGACTGTAGCAATTGATGAAGAAATTACACAGTTATTATAGTACCCAAATGGAAAAGACACCGAAAGGTAATAATGCCAACATTCAATCAAAAAATTTTGGATAACTTTGTATCCGTATTTTCGGAGCAGTCGCAGATACTTTTAACCCAATTAGAAAAGGAAGTGGGGAAGGGCTGTTTTAACATTTTTCACTACATCAGCAGATGCACTTTGGATATAATTTGTGGTAAAGCTAGTGTAAAACTAAAATACTTATTTAGCTATAAATCGTGTATTTTTATTTATTTTTTATGTAGGTTTAAACGTTTCGATAACAATTGCAGCTATCGCCCTCAGTAAATGAAAATAAATTTGAGTTTTAATATTTCATAAATTTATTTTGAGGACGATAACTGTAACTGTTATCGACACTTTTGAATTTATATAAAAGGTAATAAATTCTCGATTCTACATAACACCCAAAAGATAAGTATTCTAATTATGTGAGATAATGCCAAATTTCTCATTACAGAAACCGCAATGGGTACAACTGCTAAAGCACAAACTAATGATTCAGACTACGTAAAATGGGTTAATAGGTACTAAATAATGCACTTTTTCTCAAATACAGCATGTTTTCACGTTTTAGAGGTATGGGAATTGTTTTTACAAGAATGGTTAATGTTTGGTACCATTCGACTTTATCTTCAATTTAAGCCCGTTGTCAAAAGAATTAGATGATTTAGTCAAAAAAGTTCATCATTTTACAGGAACTGTAAGTTTTCTAGGTCTCAAGCTGAGCTACAATATCGTTTTTCTTTTCAGGTGGTTAAAGAAAAACGTGAAGTATACCAAAAGAAATGTCGATAACAAAAAGAGTCACCTGAAGGATTTCTCTTTGAAGGTGCAGAATTTTTTTTAATTGCAATTTTTTTTAAATATTTATTAAACTGGCTTTGACGCGATGAAACTACCATTTTAGTAGTAATAAAACACTGCTTTCAAAGTTTTACTATATTTCTTGAAATCAATGGCTATTGTTTTGATACTAAACTTATTTACAATGCATAAGTTTTTACACAATAGTCAATGAGTTATTAAAATGGAGGGGGAGGGGCAAACAAGAATTTAAAAGTTAAGAAGTGGTCAATTGTATACATCTAATTGTTAGTATATTTTCGATAATTCTCTTTGAATAATTTCTAAAGCTTCTAATAAATCTAGTTTTCCACTTTTGTTCTGAATGGTGTGTTACATTTCAAAGTTACTATTAAAATTATGATTTCCAGTATTTAAATGTGAAGCATAGTTTCATTTGTTATTATTATATTGAAAATCTGTAATGTCCAGATATTTTAAAAACTTTTTCCTGTTTGGCCGATATAACATTTATTGCAATCACCACAGATCAAATTACAAACACTTGACCTATCTCCTCTATCTGTTTTTCAACTTATTTTGTTTTTTACATATTTTCCTATTGTATTGCTTCATTATAGGCTATCTTCAAACCAAGTTCTTTTAATTCGTTAGAAATTATTTTTGTAGGTTATCCAGTATAGGTATGCTATAGTATCAAAGTTCATTCTTAAAACTGTAATATTAGAATAAACTAGATTAAATGCTTGTTTTAATTATTTTTTATGAAATATTGTATTTGTATCCTTTTGATGGTATCCGTTATTTTCTGCTTCACTAAAATAAGATATTTCTGAATGTTGATTTTCAAAATATTTATACTTTCAAATTCAACAATAAGTTTATTACCGAGAAATAATTATTATGACGCTATAATATTATTGTAAGACTTTATACCCAATTACTACATAAGATGCTTACTATTGATTTATAATTTATTATATTTATTTATTTATTTTTTTCTATAAGTGTGTTTTCTCGTAAATTCAGTTTTATTTATTCGTTACTCTTCCAAATGCCGGGACCTAAGCACATAAATGCCAGTATTCCACAGCAAAGCTTAAAATAAACGAAAAACTTGCTTACCTTCCGTTGCATAACCCATATGAATCGGCAAAGTAAAAGCACTGGTCCGATGCTTCTTGATATAGGTACCTATTCAATTCTACTTTACGTTAATTCTTATCAGTATAATTCTATATCCTTAGAAAAACAATCAGATAGTAAAATCTCTCTCAAGTTGTTAATGTTTTAAAGTTTTATCAAAATCATAATCAATAAAAAAAACATTATCGCTGCAATTTTATCTTCTAAATTTATATGATTAGTAAATAATAATCCTGAAAGCAAAAATCCAATGTAATTTAACATGCATAACGAAGTAATACGATTAAAGTTCATACGCAGTATATATATATATATATATATATATATATATATATATATATATATATATATATATATATATATATATATACTAATATTGTATATTTAATAACAAGTGGTGGATTGATTAATGTATATCGTCACCTTTCACCTCTCACCTTGTGATTGGGATATTATAATGTTTTATTACGTTCCAACAGAATAACCTTACATTGTGATTTCCCATTTAAAAATAAAAATCAAGCTGTGGTATTTCCATCATTTAATGGACTTGTAAAGGATTATGTTATAGCAGTTGGAGAAAGTATTTATCCTAAAAACTTAAAATTTTCGACAAGAATGAGTAACAACAGAATGTGTATCTATCTGTCACCATAAGGAGTTGTAAACAAATTTATTGAAGGATTTGGGGGAATTAATCTTAAAGAAATTATTGTTCCCGCTTGAAAATTAACTCTACCCGCTGAAAGAACAGTTTTATCCAATGACCCACCCTGCATACTTCATGACATTATTGAAATGGAATTGAAAAAAAAATATATGAAGCTAGTGTCTTCTCTATCTTTTATTGGTACAGGGATAGGGTTACAGGAGTAGCAACATGTTCATAGTTTTCGACGGTAGGTATTTGTTGTTAACGACACTGAACGTGAAAATACGCCAGCATCGATCCTAATTCCTTTCGAGGACGAAGACTATGGACTATTCCTATCGTATGATAAGGTAGTGTGTTTCAAATGCAATAAATTGGGCACATAGCGTCGACATGTACCAATATCGATATTGTACCTACAATTAATGTAGTTATTGTTAAAAATTAAATCTGAAAGGATCCACACCCAACCACATCTTCAACAACGCACAAGATCTGCAAGATTTCTAGGTTTGGATGAAATTCAAATTTTACCAAAAGGCACTGGAACAATCCAGTATTAAACGGAAGTCAGAAAAATAAGAGTTGGACAATTTATCGACGCCCGAAAACTACGATTGAATTAATAAAATTTGGGATAACGATGAACAGCATGTATTAGATTTTATTACATTTTCTGACTTTTGAATCGCGCGAAAGGTTATAAGAATTCATTAAACGTAGTGAAACAATATTACCAAAGATGTTAACTTAAGTGATTGACTTGATAAAGCAATCGATGTCTAGTTTATCGCAACGATGCCAAATAGAACCCTGTAAGAGATTAATAAACTATATTAAGAGAAATTTAAACAGATAAGGAATACCGACATCACATTTCTAGTCCACTAGAGGATCGCCTGAACGGAGTTCTTCAATCGATAGTTCTGAAAATCGTTGTTACTAAACTTTGCAATGGAGAGTTTAGAAAAGAATTACTCTTAATGGTAAAAGTTTATGGAATGACTTTAAATCTTTCGAATTAAATAGATGTGCATTTTCCAGATGTAGTTTTTGTCCAAGCGTCTAACTTCTCAGTTTTAAATTCTGCTCTAGAACGTTTATCTTACCTATTTTTTTATAAATGAGCACATTACTAACTACAGCGGAACACTTATAGCGATAAGAACACTTAAATTTGGACTCATCGAACATTCCAACTTAGTGCATTCCTACGTATAAAAATTGTCTTCATTAACAATGCACAGTGGACTTTTTTGAATGTTTACATCCCTGACAACATTATTGCAGCAACACAAATTCTGTCAACATAAACTGAAATTGCCAATATTTTAAAATTGAATGAGAATACAATCATAGGCGGCGACTTCAATTGTCCTGATTACTGAAGATCAACGGAATGATCGAAGTCTCTCCGTAGAAAGTAATCCGTATTTCTCAAGCTGTATAAATACGTTCTTTAAAGATTGCTGGAGATTTTTCATAAAGATGTTGGAGGCTTTACTTACTATCCAAGACGACAAACCCATTTCGCTCCTCGTTTAGATCGAATATATTGTTCGACCGATCTAATTGCTTCCTTACGATCATCAGATGTTCACACTACCTTTTTGGGTCACATAGCCCCATTGGTAATTTAATAATGATTTACTAGAAGACAAACAATTCATTGAAGTCATGAATAATTTTCTATTATCTGAGTGCGTTCTTCATATTGACGAAAGCAATATAGTTTCTTGGTGGAACCCACTCGAAATAAGAGTTAAAGAAATGTCTTTATAAAGACAAACGAAACAAGAGAATTATCAAGAAATCCAACAGTTAAACATACAACTGAAAACATATTGACCAGGCTATGGAAAAGAAATAGAACAACCGAACATCAACGGCTTAATGGAGAAAACAAAAGACACATACCACAGAATAAGCGAAAAACATATAATGGCTAACAAATATGAAAAACTTGTTCCTTGCGACCGTCCCACATTACTGAAAAATATAAAGTCAACCCTTAAACCTCATACAGTGTACAGACACGACGCTAAGGTCATCGCCGCTGGATGAAATTTTGCATGCATGATTTTGATAATTTTACCTTTCCAACTTAATTTTAAAAAAATTGTAAACATTTTCAAAATTCGTGAATTGCTATTAAAAGCGCTCTTATTTCAGGTATATGTATGCAAAAAGTCAGAATTTTAGATTAAAAGCTTAAATTGTTACAACAGTTAACGTTAAGAAAAACGTAGTTTTTCTAACTCGGCCTCAGTCGCGTTTAAGCGCCATTTGCAAAGTTCGGTCCTACTAAAAAAAGTTATACATTTCCATTTCATTTGTCCTAAAGTGTCCTCTACAAGATGGTATATGTTTTGTTTGGTTATACCTCGGTGTCACTCAAAGTCATAATTTCACTGCGATTCTATTCCACTACAGGTTTAGAAACCAGATTAAAGAAAATATCCTCTGTTTACAACGCCAATATTTCGTAACCGTTTGGCTGCTTTATCAAGGCTCTAAAATTATATTACACTTAATAAATAACAAACAAGTATGGTTATAAACTTACATATAAGTGAGGTTACAAACAAACAAACAAGTAACATAATAAATTACTGTCACCACGTAAAATACATTAATTGATATAACACAGCTCACTTACAGAAGAATTGACTGGATCTAAACGCTTAACAGAATTCATAACAAAAATGTAGGCATACTTGATATTGTTAAATTTACTACCTCAGAAGGTCAAGTTCAATTATTTATTTAAATATGCGGGACTATCCCAATATTAGGTTGGAAATGTATTATAAAAATATAACAAATTATAACCGGTATTTAAACTTGGTGTGTCACTTTTAAAACTCATCGAGTTATTACGCATATAACACATTTCTAAAAACGTTCCTTTTTGAGGTTACTGTGTTCAGCAAAAATTTTTGTGTTTTCATAATTTAACCCGGAGTCCAACTTGTTAAAGTGCACAGCTGAACCACACAATTTCGGTTTCACCTTACAGTCACTTTTGTGCTAGGTTAATCAGAATTTTAGTTTTTGTGAGGAGTGTCCAATATAACATTTACCGCAATCCCCACGGGGTACTATGTATACATCATGTTGTTGACATGATAGCGTACTATCTTTAAATATAGAAACCGAGCTAGTAGCGTAATGGTGACATAACCTGCTTAGCATTCGGGAGGTAATGTGTTCGATTCCCGTTACCTCTACCTTCTATGAGGTTTTTTCAGGGGGTTTTCTTCATACACATGTAGCGGTATGGTCACTGCGTATATGGGCACCATGTTCGGCTACTTAGGTGAATGTTGGGGTTGTAATTTCCCCCTCAGAACCCTAACTCCGTTCCTTCCGATCCTATCCAGACCACACTTATCCTTAGTCCCACCACGCATATATACGTAATGTATGTATGTATGCTGGGAATCCATGATTATGGCTAAGTAGCTCGGAAAGCTCGAGTAGTCCACCCTCCCCTTGGGGGAGGGAATAAAATACGTGGCTTTTTTCTACTTCCTTCTTTTTTAAATATAGTAAACAAACTTTGTGACGTATCAAAATTGAATTTGGCTAATTTAACAGGCTGATTTTGCATACATTTAGTGTTAATCCATCCATGTAAGGAAGCTTTTTATGAACAGTCTGTGCACCTCTGGTGTTTTGTAGTCATTGAGAGATGTAGTTCATCTGATGGCTGAACATAAGCTTGTTGAGAAGTGGCTTCGGCTTGGAAGTTGGTTTTGTAACCGTATCAAATTTTTATTGACCAGAGGACGAGAAATTTTTTAAATTCTATTGCATAATCCGAGCACTAAACTTAATTTAGGATTGAAAGCATGGTCGGAGCTGAAATTGAGTACCTAGTACTTTAAAACTGTTTGATGTATTCCTGTCATACCTGGCAGAAGGGGTAGATACTTTTCACCTTACTAAATTATGCTAAATAAACGTTTCTGGCTAATACCAGAGGCGTACAACAGGGGCAAGTGAATAGTTGACCCTTCCCAGATTCTACAACACTGGCGGAATTACCATTTTTGCACAATTTTCCAATTTTACAATATTTTCTATGTAAACAACAAACTCTTCATTCGTAACGATAAAGTCATTGTTTTTCGAGTTAAAAATGACGATCCACAATTATTTTGATTTTAATGTGTATTAATTATGTTGGCGTTTTTCGGTCATAGGATTGCATTTATTACGCAAGTGAAACTATAATCCCCATAAACAAAAAATCATAACATTAATTATTGAACTTTCTTGAAACGAATAGATGCAACATGTAAACACAAATTCTGAACGTTTCGATAACACTTACAGCTATCTTCGATGTACTAAAATTGTTAAATGTGTTGGAATAATTTTGTGAAATTTGAAAAATTGAAAACCTAAACAGCTGGTAATATAATAGTTTGATAATCGTGTAAAACCAACTATGGAATACAATTTTAGTAAACAATAACAAGATCATTAAAAAATTAAATATTGTTAAACTGCCTAGAAGATGACGAATAAGAACATCCCCATAACTGTCGAAGGCTAACGATGAAAACTGTTAAATAAAAAACAATTTAACAAAATTTAATCAAGTTATGATGTAAGGGTAAAGTTGTGAAAAACTTTAATTTGATATTGATAAAAGCATTCACAAATATAAACATAACATAAATTAGAGTAATCTAGTTAAATCCAACGTGTCAATAAGTGCAAGTGTTATTTAACGGCCAAAAGCATAATGTAGAACGTTTTATGTAATTTTTTAATTTCAACTACTTATGTTAAATAATAGTGCTGTGCTAATTTAGCATATACTTGGTAAAGCATTTGCTTCAATGTCTAGAAGCATAGCAAAATTAAAATTAAAACTAAGACGTACCATTATGCCTTTTCTTTAATTATACGATGCCAAAACCTGTTTAAACTGAGCTTTTCCTTTTGTCTATTAAAATTATCAGGGTGTTTATATATCTCAAGAGCTTCACGTTGTAAACGAACATAATAATGAGTTTGTCTTAATGTTTCCATATTATGAAATTGAATGTCATGATTAAATTATTCATGCCATGGTCAACTACTGCAGACTTCTCTGGTTTACCTAATCTACAAGATCTCATATGTTCTTTACGGCTTGTACCAAACCTACGTTTTGTTGTTCCAATCTATATCTTCTCACATGTACAAGATAACTTACACACTCCGGAAGATGATAATGGGTTTGAAACATCTTTAGGTGACCTTAATTGTTCTTTAATTGTTCTTGTAGGTTTAGAAATAGTCCTAATGCCATAAATAATTAGGATTTTTTCAATTCTATCCTCTAAAGCGGAACCATTTAACGATACACAATACGAGTACCTTTCATAAATGTTAAGTCTTTCAAAATCTGTATCCACAAAAAAATACAGCGGAAACCAGAAACATGGGAAAGGTATTGGAGGTACCCTCCATCTTTTACATTGAACGTAAATAGATATTCATGTTTGTTTGCCCGAAAAACTCCCTTGTACAAAGTTTAAACAAGATATCTTGAAAACTGCGACAGCTATCGAAAAAAAAGTGAAATAAAAAAAGCATATTTGAAATGCCATAACTCTTCAAGGAAGCAGAATCGGACTAAGGCAAGTTGGCCTAAATGGGGTTTACTTTGACCCAAGGGAACTCTTTCTGAAGTATAAGCCATTCTTTACGGGACAACCTATATATATATATATATATATATATATATATATATATATATATATATATATATATATATATATATATATATATATATATATATATATATATATATATATTATATATATTATATATATATATATATATATATATATATATATATATATATATATATATATATATAGTCTGATTGGTTTTACGTATCCAAGTATACAGATATTTTATCATAAAAATAGAAAAAAGTTTAAGAAACGAAAATACTCTACATTTAATTATTAATAATGCTACATATTCAGAAACACAAATTACATAAAAACAAAAGAGCATCGCAAGACAAATGATTTTTTTAAATGGAACGGGCACTTTTTTTTAATATTCTGAAAGAGCTTTAAATTCTCTTTACAATGGTACCAAATAAGTTATTATTATTTTGGCAATTATAGTCACAATATTTTTTTAAAGCTTGTTTTCTGTATTTCTATAAACACGAACAAAAATAAAAATCACACCGGGAATTTTTGAAAGAGTGCGTCGTTCAATGAGGAGAAGAGCAGAAGCCTGTATAGAAGCGGATCGTGGACATTTTCAGCATTTTTTATGAATGACTGCACAAAATTTTTTCCCTTTATTGTTCAGTTTCTGTAAATAGTTTCTATGTTAGAAATAAAATGCACGTTATAACGACACGACACTTTTTAATTATTTTTTCCTAAACGGTGAGTTCTACGTGAAAATGTATAGAAACCTTTTTTGTTCGGAATTGATTTCTGATAAATATCGTGTAAACGCGTCATATAAAACAGTGGCGTAACATATTTTTTTTATGGAATTTATGTCATGACCTAGCTGTATCTACGCCACTGGTTAAATAAAAAATGAACTTTTCAGTTGAAATAAGGGCCTTCAAGCCCTTATACAATATGTAAAATTTCAATGTAATATCTAGAAGGGTTTTCGAAAAGTTTGGAAAACACCGAAAAAACACAACGTCAACAGCCTGTAGATCGATAACGAAGCTTCTGAGGACATATATTCATATGAACTTTCCAGCTCGAAATCGCCTTAGGAATCACTCCTTAAAATAAGTACATACACTTAAGTAACACGCTGTATATATGTATATATATATATATATATATATATATATATATATATATATATATATATATATATATATATATATATATATATATATATATATATATACAGTGTTATAAAAGTCCATCAGGAAACTCCTGGAGGAGAATCTACGAGCTAAAATAATAGCAGTTTGTAAGGAGAATTTTTTTCGGATTGTCATTTGTTTGCAAGTAACGGCTTGTCAAAGACCAATTTTTTTTATTTTATTTATTAACGATTCTGGTTTTACAAAGAGATAGCGTTAGGTAGTGGAATTACATGAACAAAGTATGACAGATTCTCCTATTTTATAATAATAATACATTTGATTTGTCCAACAGAAACAAGTACCAATTACAGGACAAACAAAAAAAAACTAAATACAAATACATAAACACCAATACAAGAGAAAATACTACACACATAACATAAGGATTATAAGTTACTAACATTTCTAAAACTATTGTATATTGAATTAAAGTTACAAAGAGTAAGAAACAATTTACAAGTTTATCATAACAAATGTTCGTAATGACCTCCATTTTCATTTCAGTTTCAGTTTCACACCCACAAATAATCTTTTGTCGCAGATCATTGACATCGTTAACAGGCGTTTTATAAACTATGGACTTTAAATGCCCCCAAAGAAGAAAATCCATTGGACTAAGATCTGGAAATCGCGGTGCCCAAGCTATTGGTCCACCTCTTCCGATCCAAAGATTATGAAATACCTCACCTAAATATCTACGAACAGCCAAACTAAAATGTGGAGGGGCGCCATCTTGTAGAAGCCACATATTTGCTCTTGTTCTTAGAGGAACATCTTCAATTAAATCTGGAAGATCGTTTCGAAGAAATGCCAAATAACTTATCTCCATTTAACACTCCATTAAAAAAGTAAGGACCCAGTAATTGATCTTCTACGATTCCAGCCCATACGTTAAGAGAATATCTTCGTTGATCTTTTGTTTCCTGGTATGCATGTGCATTCTCATCAGACCATCGATGAGTATTATGGTAGTTTGTAATATCATCTCTTGTAAAGCCGGTTTCGTCAGTAAGCAAAATGTTATTAATAAATGCATTATCTTCGTCATATTTTTCCATAATGCTATTACAGAGCTGCAAACGACACACGGGACCTTCATGATAAATGCTTGTACCTTTTGCACATGGAATGGGTAAAGAAGTTGCTCGTGAAGAATATTCCATACTAAAGAATGGGCAATACCCTCCTGGACGGCAATTCTTCTTGTACTTATCGCCGAATTTGCCTCTACTGTCTCCAGCACACTTTTTTCTTTTTCTACAGTTCTCGTAGTTCTTGGTCTTCCTGAGTTATAAATATCATTTCTAAAAGAACATTGCTCATCCAGACGTCAGTGAATGTAAAAAAATGTTTGTGCATGTGGTATTCTTCTATCAGGATATGTATCTATGTAATTCCGGCGCGATTGTTCTACATTACCATTTGCTTGTCCATAACAAAAACGCATGTCACGGTATTCAGTACTTGAGAATTGCTGAGCCATTTTCCAAATTATTATGTTAAAAAATCAAACTTATACGAAGATTAAACACTGTTCGTGACAATTCGCATCAAGAATAATAATAACAGTTATTTGAAGCATGCCAACTCGTTTAATTAACGAATGAAATTATCAACATTTGATGTTTTAATAAAACTTTAATAGCGATTTCTGACTAAACGGTTGCATTTATCGGCTTAAATAAGGAGCACATAGTGTTTTCTAATATTGTTTCTCTTTATAATAATATATTTTTGAGATGTTTGGTAAGAGAAAAAGTTATCAACAAAACACATTTTGACTTTTTATTAGTGCTCCAATAGAACATGATCAAATTAGTAAGTATGTCAAATGAGAGACTAATCGACCTTGAACTGCAGAAGTTATTTAAAAAGAAATTTTAAAAAATCGGTCTTTGACAAGTCGTAACTTGCAAACAAATGACAATCCGAAAAAAAATTTCTTTACAAACTGCTATTGTTTTAGCTCTAAGAATCTCCTCCTGGTGTACCCTGATGGACTTTTAGAACACCCCTTAGTCAATTTTAGTGCGACCTTATGTATCACTCATAGTACCTAAAACGAATCCTTTAGCCGCAATTCCACATTTTTACAAAAAAATAGATATCTGAAAAAAACTAAATATCGCTGTGATCACAAAACTTAGAATGTCATGACTGCGATGTTACTAGACATGAAATGCATTAGCGTAAACCGAATGGTCAAATTTGAATTCTTGTGTTTAGAGAAGCTAATTTGTCAATTTACAAAATTTTAATCAATGGTAACTTTTTTCAAATGGAACGACCATTTTTTTCATTTTTGCATCTAATACGGAATTTTTTTACCTTTCTAACGATACGAAATTTGTTGTGTAACAACCCATTTTGAGTTGTTTTAAAATATACCGTAATTTATGTTCTTCGTTCATTTAGTAGTAAATATAAAAAAAAAATTTTAATTAATGATTTTGTAGGTGTGTGGTAGGCAACTTAATTTGCATTTTGGTGTAGCTTATGTGCATATCTTCTTAAAGGTTTATACTCCCACTTCTTTAAATTATTTTTTTTCTGCTCAATATTTTCGCGTAACGCGTCATCGTTGACCTAATTCTTTGCGCAAATTTTTTCGCGCACGGTTATATCACCAGATATTCGGAGCGTTCATTTTTGTTCACTTCTTGTGGTACGCTGTTAGATGCAGAAAGCCATATTTTTGGGTTTCCACATAAATTTTGTGAAAAGTGCCATTGATTTAATAGTAAGATAATTTAACTCGTAATACTAAAAATTAAAACATTTGCTCTTTGCAGGCACCTTTTTTTTTACTTTTATTACTTTAATTACATTTTAATTACACGTTTAATTCTATTTTTACGTACGCTTTCATTTTATGATTGCAATTTTTTATTTGAAATTTCAAGAAAATGCAATAAACGGATCATTCAATTTCATGAAGATAAATTTATAATAAGGAAAATTCCATTTTGGGTGTGGTTTACAACGTAAAGTATTATTTCGAGATATCGCGCAACATTGATACAAGGATTACATCACCTTGGTTTGCATTTCCGCATTTATTTTTTATAATGCCAGGGGTTCTCAAGAAGATTTATTATATTTTGTACAGGTATTTATAACAATTATTTAGTAATTTAGGGCTATAACTAGTTTTTAAGATATATCTTATTTAACCCTATCATTAACTGTTAATAAACATAGTTTGTATATTTTTTATCTTCTTACATTTTGGTAGAATTTTTATTGTATCTATATTATATTGTATAGTTATTCTGAGCATAATTAAAAAAAAATAACTTGGCATCCGAGATATTTTTTATTTAGTGTTATATGGCAGTTATTATATTGATGTTCAGTGGAAGTAATCGAGCAGAAATTGTGGTAATTAAACAAATCAAAAGATTGAATCGGCCTACTCTAAACTACCGACTGAGCCAACGGCATTATTTTGGTGAATGGTTTGTATCTCCAGTTAGTTTAACGATTTGTTCGGAGAACATTTTTACACTTACTTCTTTATTATATTATTAAAACACTTTTTATACGTTTACTATTACCACATTTTTATAGTTGGTATCTACCTTCGGTAGATTTCTTTTAATTTCCGATTAATTTGCTGTGTTTTTTTCAGTTTTTATTATTTATTATTTAGTAACCCGTGGAAAATAAACAAAAAACGATTCACACTATAAAACATTATTTATTAAGCAGAAAAACACAAAGACAAAATTACGAGCTAAATTAGAGAATGAAATAAAACGAAGAATAATTAAAAAAAGACAAATATCATCCTAAGCACATCCAGCTACATCAAGAGCTCAAGGAAACCGATTTTCAAAACAGGATTAATCTTTGCAATTGGGTAGAACAAAAGTTAAATGAAAATGTACAATTATTGGATAAGATCATGTTTACAGATGAGTGCACCTTTCACCACCCCAATTTTCATTATTACTCAGATTAAAATCCTCACTATTTATGAATTCATAACCAAGAGAAATGGTATTTCGGTATTTTAGTTGTTGGTCCCTTTTTCTTTGACGGTATTCTAAAGTCTAATTTGTACTGAATTTCCTGGATAATAAATTATTTGGACTCCCTGAAGATAACCCGCTCGCTCAAATTAAGGACATGCATTTTCGCACCGTGCCCATGTAGTAAGTGAATGGCTTAATAATGCATTTGTTAAAAAGTGGATAGGAAGGCATGGTCCAACACGATGGCCAGAGAGATCTTTAGATATTTCCCCGCTTGATGTGTAAGATGTGATAAATATAATCCGAAACGTTTTTGCAACTATTAACCCAGTAATGTTAAATAGGGTTAAAAAAATATTTTAAGGTGGTACATACATTTTGAACATTTAAAAATAATTTTTATTATTATTTTAGCTCGTAATTTTGTTTTTTTGTGTTTACGTATTTTACTACTTAATAAATAATGTTTTATAATATGAATCGTTTTTTGTTTACTTTCCATGGGTTACTAGACAGTACAAACTAAAATTCATCAAATTAATCACTAATTTATATCGCAATTGATGCAAAAATGAAAAAATTACAGTTCCATTTGAAAAAATCAAGTTGCCATTGACTGAAATTTTCTAAATTGACAAAGTAATTTCTCTAAAGACAAGTAAAATTCGAATTCATGGCCTTCTAGGTTTTGTGATCACTGCGATACTTTTCAGTTTTTTTCAGACATCTACTTTTTGTAAAGATGAGGAAGTGCAGATAAACTATTCATTTTAGGCACTATGTGTGATACATAAAGCCGCACTAGAATTGACCAAGGAATCCAAATATGTAATAATCTAAAGGGGTTATATTTAAAAAAAATGCGACTGATATAAATACCCCATATAAACTTTGCGATTCAAGTGAAAATATTTTATGCTTGTAGCATTAAGGATACCCCACCACATCCCCTCAACAAACTAAAGATATTCCTTAATAAGCCCACAATCTTCGACCCATGCACTATTGGCCGACAATGTATGTATAGGTAGGTAGGTACCGGGTGTAGATCAAATAGGGGCCACCCCTATAACTTTTGAATGGATCTTTAGATTTTGTTCAAGTTTTGATGGATTATATTAGAGTCCTTTTGAGATTTTTTTACATAAAAAAACAACATGACCAACTTCCGGATTCATCGGAAATGACACAAAAGCTGAAAATTTAAATGGAGCAACCTGTATATTTTTAAATGTTTGGATTTTAATTCTACGGCTTCTAATACGTACAGTTCATCTGCCAAATGTCAATTTAAACGCCACTTTACTTTGACAAAGTCAAAGCTTCAGGAACACATTATGTTCGTAAAAATTAGAAAATTAAAAATTACTGCTTTATTTGGGAACTAAGGAAATTACTATGCATATCGTTTTACTGGTACTTGAAAGAGCTATTTAATTTACAAGGTGGCCCATGTATGTTTCTATTGGGAACAATAAGTTTTAGTTAAAAAACTGTAATTTTTAAATCTGATTGTTACATACCTCACTACAATTAATTATTATTGCGGGGTAATTGTACGTCAATTATCTATAATTCAGATGACGTCATAATGATATAAATTAAAACATTAAAATGGCGCCCGAGTTAACATTTGACGGATAAACTGCATCTATTTGAGGCCCTAGAATCCTAATATGTAAAGATATACAGGGTGTTCCATTTAAGTTTTCAGCTTTTGCGTCATTTCCGGTGAAGCCGGAAGTCCGCCATGTTGTTTTTATGTAAAAAGTCCCAAACTGGCACTAATATGACCCACCAAAATTTTAACAAAATTTAACGACCCGTTCAAAAGTTGCAGGGGTGGCCTCTATTTGATTTACACCCGGGTATATACATATATATATATATATATATATATATATATATATATATATATATATATACATATTCTAGGATGGTACGCCCTTTATCCCCCACGAACTTTTCCATGCGACGCCTCTAACTCTTAAAAACGAAAACTTTAGATTGCCCATTTGATTTAGGAACTTTTTTGTATTCTGCTTTTTTTCAAAAAATGGATAGTTTTTGAGATAAATTAGCTGTAATCCATGAACAGCTTCCAAATCGTAAGTAAAGAACGTCTGATGCTCCCGCAAAAAATGGTGTGCCATGAAAAGAACAATAAAAAAAAAATAATCAAATTATGTCAAATCTCACGTTTTATTTTAAATACGACTTGTGCGCAAGATACAATGTAATTTATTTACCTATTTTATTGTGTTAATTTTTATTGCAAAAGTTTTCTAATCAAGAGATAGCGGATATCCATCTTATTTATGGCTTTGTAAATGATTTCCTTTCAGAAGAGCTCCGTATCCTTCAGTATTTGTAAGAATTCACCAACAAATTATGTCAGGGGTTAAATAATGTGCATAGTCGTCAAAATAATAATCATAGGTAGCAAAGAAGTATTGCACGACGAATTATGCGTGAATTCGACAGAGATCCCACAACTAGCATTAGAAGAGTATCCGTAGCTTTAGGTAGAGTATCAAATACTACTATTCACCGAACATTAAGACGGGATCACCGATATCCTTACCATCTACAACCCGTTCAAGGACTACAACCAAGGGATGCAGAACATAGAGTAGCGTATTGTCGATGGATTCGTGCTGAAAATAACAACAATCCCGGTTTTTTAAATAATGTTTTATGGACCGATGAATCCTGCTTCACTCGCCGTGGTGTGGTAAATTTTCACAACCAGCACGTTTGGGCACATGAAAATCCACATGTAATTCGCCCGAGACATTTCCAACAAGAATTTAGTGTGAACGTCTGGATAGGTGTTTACAATAATCCAGAAAGATGGATCGGTCGTGCAGGCCCAGTTCCCTGGCCGCCAAGGTCTCCAGACCTAAATCCCTTAGATTTTTTTGTTTGGGAGTATTTAACAGAAACGGTGTATGCAACTCCTGTGATAACAAGATATGAACTCATTAATAGGATTAGGGATGTGTGTAATGAAATAAGACAATTTTTAGTTAATATTCCACGTGCAATTATTCGTCGGTGAGCAAAGCCATAAATAAAATGGATATCCGCTATTTCTTGATTAGAAAACAAAAATGGCATTTTAAAAGATCACTTTTGCAATAAAAATTAACACAATAAAATATGTAAATAAATTACATTCTTTCTTATGCATAAGTCGTATTTAAAATAAAACGTGAGTTATGAGTATAATTGTAATAAATTAGGTTAAGTATTAATTTTAAGAATTTTGCAAATTTATAGTTTTGTTGGGATAATTTAAGCTTAAAAGAAATTTACAATGTACAAGTTATATGAACATAAAATTAGAAAAGTGGGGTTAACTACCTAAAGTTATAATATGAAGAAGGAACTTTTGCTAAAATTAAGTTATATGGTTTGAAATAAATGTATTCTGATACAGTTTTTCATGTAGATTACGAATATGTAATTAGTTTAGGTGTAAAATATAGAATTTCTTAGATATATGTAAAATTAGATTATAAATTGTCAAATAGAAAAGTTTCTAAGCAAAAGTGAGGTATCTTTTTATGCGGAATTTTGCCCTGATTCCAAATCTGTTTTCAAAAACTAATCCGACTTATTTTAAGAAAGTTATAGCATAATTTGTATTTTAGTTAAGTTAACAATCTTGTTTAGACCAATCAGATGCTCGGATCTTTTGTGTGTATGGTACAGAAAAAGTTGAAATTTTGGTAGCTAAGAGAAATGTATAAAAGGAATTGCTCCTGATTTCTCGCTCTCTTGCCTTTTCAAATTTTTATAACTAACAAGTCAAAGTGTTAATAGTGTTGGTGTTAACATGTAAGTTACAAGTTTAGTTTATAGTATCGGATTTTTGAAACGCGATCAATAAAGGGTCGAGACCTCAGAAACAATTGTTTTAACCTATAACTAAATTTAACATTTAAGTTACCGATTAAATAGTCTATTATAATAAAATCGTTTCGATTTGAATTCGTGTTCAAATATCGGTTGATGTGTTTTTTTTCTTTCATGTTAATAAAATTATTCAGTTATTTGGAGTTGATGTTTATTTTCTTTGAAAGCGACGAATAGTGTTAATTAACTAAACTCCATAACGGGATCTAAAATAAAAGTGAAATTAATTAAAATTATATGAAAATAAAATGTAAATTTAACATCGAAAAATTGTTGTAAACATTTAAACCAATATCTAAATATACGACTTAAAATAAAGTGCTTAATGGAAAATATATAAGCAATATCACGTTACATTTACCCCGAAGAAAGGTCGTTCATCAACAAATTGGATTTTGATGAGTTATGGAAATTTATACAGCACCATTGTAAACAGCAAAGCAGTATTATCGGCTACACATTGGAAGAAGTCTACGTACAATATTCAAATATGGAACCAGCCAAATGAAAACACCTATGGAAGAATACAGTAACACATGTGAGAGAAATTTGATTTTCATAACCCATTTATTGCATTGATTATTCGTTTGATTTCCTGTATTTATGTTTTTATTGATTATATGTGTAAATGTTTGTGCGACAACATGGTATAAATTAAATGAACCGGTGTTATTATCAACATTATCATTTAATTTTTTAACAAAACAGAATTGAACTCACATATTTCACATCGTTTATTGACATTTGTGACAGGCTGCATTTTAATTAATTCAGTTAGGACGCTACGCATACGTTTTTCTGCAGGTTTAACTAAGGCCTGTTTCATATACCAACCAATTATTATAATTTACAATTTATTTGACAAAGAACATTTCCATGTTAGCAATAAAATTTTCCATGATTTCACAATTACATTTTAACGAAATTAAAATAACTTGAAAAATTAAATTATTTTTATTTTATTTGCCAACAATAAGCGTAAAAGCTAATGAACTCTATCCCTAATCGAGATAAATTAAGCTAGTACGGTGCAACACTAATTTTGTTTATAAAAGTTATTATTACAAATTACAATGTGAAAATATTATCCTCAATTAAAATAGTTAAAGTACATTATTTTTATAATTATCAGTCATCTCAAATATATATATATATATATATATATATATATATATATATATATATATATATATATATAAGGTGGATAAAAGCATCATATGCATAAATAGATGTAAGTGTAATTATCACACTTGTATAATCATTACGTTGATGAAACACGCCAATAGGCTACGTTATAAACTCTGCTCTGTCAACCGTTCAATGCTGACCAGTCGTTTTAACTTAGTGAGTAACTATCGAAGAAAAAACTCGAATCTCTTGTTCTACGTTTATATGAAAGTATGCCACCTTTTTCTGTACTTCGTCAGAACCTTTTAGTCAGCTCTACCTACACGGAAATGTACATACATCTTATGTCATTTATATATTACACTCTCTTACACTTATGGTAATTTCCTTCCTATCTGTCCCACTCTGCCACACGTAAATTTTATATGTGAATCAGGATCGGCAAAGCTGTGCTACTTGTTACAATAAAGAAGTCTTTGGCGCACTTATTAACAAAAAATTATAGGCTGTGCTCATTTAACATAAAGCTATAGTATAGCTAAAGTATAGGAAATTTCATGACATGCAGGTGCACGTCATTAATTTATATAAGTAGTCATAACATAACGTTCTAGACTGTTTCTATCTCCTTTTGAGTCGTGGGGATATACGAAATAGGAGCATGAATAGTTTGTTGGAACT
>JARFJB010000976.1:0-73656 GCA_036346205.1 Vesta saturnalis
TTTGGAACGTGGCCACACAATCACTGGTCAATATTATGCAGCATTAGTTACAAAACTTCGTTATTGCTTTAAAGAAAAAAGAAGAGAAAAACTGTCACGTGGAATTGTCTTTCATCAAGTCAACGCCCTAGTTCATAAGAGCCTTATTTCTATGAATGCAATTCATGACGCTGGGTTTGAAGTTATGGAGCATCCACCTTACTCCCCTGACTTTTTCAAGAAAGGTGTTGCTAGAACGTAGTTGGAATAAGTGTGTTCACGTTCAAGGGGATTATGTTGCAAATAATGTTGTATTCTATGCTAGGGACCTAAGGAATGACATCCTTCGTATCATTTCAAAGACCAACTTTTTTTATGTATCCATTAATAATTATAAATATCTAATCTTGTTAACAAATATTTTAAATTATTGAAAGGATTTTATCAAATAAGAAAATCTATTATATTAATTATAGCATAATAACATAAATATGTCCTAATTGATACTCTTCTGTTTTATAAGACTCCACTTACGGGTGTATTTACACAAACTGCACCAGCAAAATCGCGCGTTCCCATTTACTTCTTTATAGTGGCAGCATGGCATGGTCCTCTCTTCAATGTCATACAATTTATATATTATATACGGTGTTCATAACTATATAATAATGACAAATATTTATACAGGCTAGCTTTAATAGACTTATAAAAGAGCCTCACTTTAAACCGAATATACTCTATGTCAAATTTATAAATATAAACGTGTATATTTGTTAGATTTGAGTACAAAAAAAATAACGAATTTATTAATTTTACTTTGAGTTTCTAGCACCCTTCCTTCTTACGAGGGACGTCAAGACCTCAGATTGATATATGGCCGTAAATACATATATACAGGGTGTGTCTCGACGGTAGCATGTTAGACGAATAATGAGAATTCAGCCGAAAACTTGTAACTTTATATATATATATATATATATATATATATATATATATATATATATATATATATATATATATATATTGGGATGTTTAAAATTATATTATGGGAAATTAATAATTAGATAATCGAATATGGGGATAGGGATCAAAGTATTTAGTTGGAAAATTAAATTTATTCTGGATGTGTGTGTGTGTGTGTGTATTTATATGAGGTACACTTTATAAAAATTATCACAAATGTATAAGAATTAGTCTGAATATAATTTACTTCCAACGCATGCGTTGTAACGTAATTGAGTGAAGTTAACAATGTCAAAATTGTCAAATAATAATTTGGAAATTTACTGTTTACGTCCACAATTAAATTTAGAATGTGAAAATAATTTAAAATTTTGTTTCCTTTACAGGTGTTTATACAAGTAATTGTTTGAAATTCTATACCAATACATATACCTAATAAAGAATAATTTGCAGGAAATTTACCAAATAAATGTCCACAATAAATAGGGTTATATAAAAAATGTGACTCACATATACTGTTCCCAATACAAATTGATGTCTTCGAGTTGTTCCAATTTGATGCAGGCACCTTCCACTCGATTCTAGTTGTTACCATACACTCATATACTGCTGTTGACCGGTTCTCGGGTTGTCGATGACACCAACTTCCAAAAACTAATGATGTTTCCTTCCAAATCGGCAATACTCCAGTCACTTATTTTATTTTGGAAAAATTTTTTTATTTAAATGAATTAAAACTTATTGATTCGTATCGTTAAAAAAATTGTTTAAATGTTGTCCAAAATGTTGTTATTATATCACTTTTATTTTTAGATGCCGGATCAAATTTAATTATTTAAAGGAAATTGTACCCAGAAATAAAACACAGATAACCAAATAAATGTGATTTTAATTTGGTATAACGGAATCAACTCAAGTTTGATAACACGAAAACTCTTAACAAAATC
The DNA here is from genome assembly GCA_036346205.1 of Vesta saturnalis. NCBI lineage: Eukaryota > Metazoa > Arthropoda > Insecta > Coleoptera > Lampyridae > Vesta > Vesta saturnalis. The sequence continues at coordinate 1,890 of JARFJB010000976.1, forward strand.
GTAACACAAATTAACTCGTACAATATTTTCCGAAAACTAACAGGTGTCGGAGACCGAACTATTTAATTTAATCGCCGGTATAAAAACAATTGCTCTCGAATATTTTCTTCGTTAAATATAACTTTCTTTACGATAATTAAACTAGGTTATGAAAACTTAGTTATTATACAAATGCACAACACTGCTTTAACCTTTTTTTTTAATTTTGAACAAATTCTAGAGAGCTTAGCACTTCCAGGGCAATTCCTTTTATACCTTTTTGGTTGTTACTAAAAATTCAATTTTTTTTCAGCCATTTTACCTAAGTAACTAAGGCTCTGATTGGTTGACACAATTTAAAATTTGGACTAAAATAGAAATTTGGCCATAACCTTCTTATACATTAACGAATTTAAAAACTAACAACAGAAATGAAAACTACATAAAATTTCGAACAAAAAGACACCTAACAAGCTATGGTTCCTAAAAATAATATGCGAAATCACTTAATCTAAATTGAATTTGCTTATACCTACCTAAACTTACAAGCTACACTTAATCTAATTACATAAACGGAATCCTGGGAAAATTTTACATAAGAACACATACTTTTAGTGTTAGAAATTTCAAATTTAAGGAAATTTTAAGTTTATGTAAAAATATTCTAAATTCACCTCATATTTCACAAAATTTTGCGGTGAAATGCATTGTATCCTTTTAAAAACTGTGAGATACTGAGAAAGAACTCCTATTAATTGCTTTAAGAGCATAATTTAAACCTAATAATATGAAAAAACTATAAATTTATGCAAAAAACCTGGAAATTATAACCTAACCAAACTTAAATCTAAAATTGGAAATAACTTATATTTAAAAATGTTTTCATCACTCAAAATGTTATGTTAGAGGTTTGTAATACTTGTCTTTATTATTTTCACTGTTCATTTCTAATGCATTGTGTCATATAGTGTTGCATTAAAAAAGTCCCATCGTCTAACACACTTACTGAAATTTTCATTATAAAAATGTATATAACTATGAATGTCTTTATGTTAAATTGTTCTATGCATTGTTCTTGCTGTTAAACTTATATCACAATTATAAGTTTATGTTATGAACGAATAAGTTCAAAGGTAAATATGTAATTAAAAATTATTATTAATTTTATTAAATACATAAATAAAGTATTACCTTTAGATTTGAACCTATTACTGTACTTTCTAAATACACAGCACAACTGCGATCCAATGATTCAAGCTCCAATCATGTAAATTTTGTCTTTATGTATGTAGAATATAAATAATTTGATTTTAATCTCATTATATTTAGAATTTACATCAGTTCTACATACATAAGACAAAATTTATCATTGCTTGAATTGTGTGAATACCTAAAATGCGATATTGCAAAACTCGATTCAAACTATTATTTAATAAAATAATTAATTTTAATTCAATTTACTTTAGAATTTATCGTTCTAATACATAAACAAAAATTTAATATTGGGCTTGAACTTGTGGATTGTACGCGTATTGCAGGCTCGCATTCCATTAATATAAATAATTTGATTTTAATCTCATTATATTTAGAATTTACATCAGTTCTACATACATAAAGACAAAATTTACATCGATTGGGGCTTGAACCTTGGTGGCGCAGTTGGTAGCGCGGTACTCTAGCAAAGTACAGGTCGTAGGTTCAAATCCTACTCGAAGTAAACTTTTTATTTATGTATTTAATAAAATTAATAATAATTTTTAATTATATCACAATGTTTGTCACAGAGTTGCTTCCAGAAATATGTGAGAAAAATGTCTAATATGTCCAATTTATAACCCTTTTATGAAATTTTCACATTTCCTGCATTCGAAAACTATTTATACACTATCCCTAATATAATCCTAGCTATACAATTTATGTTTAAACAACTGTAAAATGTTCACATGCCAAAATACCCTCGAAAAATTGACTTTTATTGAAATAAAGGAAATACTAAATTGACTTTACGAAAATAAGTGTATTTAACATTCTTGACATTTTTGTTGGCAGGAAAATGCTCTTTATGATGAAACCAAACTGTATAAATAATATTCAGACTATCTTGTACAAAACAAATCTACTTTAAACACATCGTGAGCCAGATTTCTATCAAACAAAGTCTCGCACATGTATCGAGCTTGAAATCACCCCTTTTTATAACTAAATTATCATTTAAACTGTCCGATCCTTCTTTTACTTCTTTCTGAACATCTCAATATATATATATATATATATATATATATATATATATAAATGAACATGGTCTACTTACTGAAAATATTTTCATGGTGGTGCCACTTCCGATTATACCGGAAGTCGATACCAACTTTCTTATTTTAAATCTAATGCCCCAATTTTTATTTTATTTTCGGTTTCCGCATAAAATTTTACGTCTTCTACCACCAGGTTTCGCGTACCTATCTCTTACCATTATTAAGACAAAAAATAATTTCAGGCGTTAGCAACGAAACTTTGAATCTACTGAAAAATTAATATTTCATGAAACATAAAAGGCAGATACGCGAAACTTGTACAACGGTTATGATATTGGACTATGTTTTTAGTATTAGACATTTTTGAAATTTATTTCTAGGGGAGGTCCGGGAGTAACGGTAGTTAAGAAAATTAAAAATGTCACAGTCATTTTTTTTAAATTGCAACTGGATTTTTTTATATTCTCATTCGATGCAGAATTTAATTACCTATCTGCTGATATATTATGTTCCTGTACCTAAACTGAACGATTTTCGTGTTATCTGTTTTTTTTTTTACTTTTCTTGGAGATGATGTAGTAAATACGCCGTAAATTAATAGTGTGCTTTGCAATCTGTTTTGCTGCCTGTCGTATGATTTATAGTAAATGACAATTATTGAGATCAGTTCGAGTTTTAATAAATAATTTTAAATGCCACGATTACCATTTAGTAACGAAGATTTTTTGAACTTGTTGCTCATACACGGCGAATGCGGAGGAATTATTGGAAGAACGGTTAGAACCTTTATTCAGAGGAATCCACATCGGAATCGCCCTAATTTTCGAACAATTACAACTTTGCTTGAAAATTGCAAAACACATGGGTCTTTCAGATATACGCCCCAGAAAAAGCAGCCAATGGTCGAAGACGATGATCTCAACACTACTGTTTTGGGATACTTTACTGCATATCCTAATGCTTCAGTGAGAGAGGCTGCTGTAAGTTGAGAAGTATGTTTTAAAACAATACATCGTATCTTAGTAAGGCATAAATGTCGCTCATTTTCATACACGTTGGTGCAACATTTAGCAGCTGGGGATTCTGAACGACGCATTCAATTTTGTGAGTGGTTCATGCTAATCTCACAGGAAAATGAACATTTTGTAAAAAACATAATTTGGACGGACGAAGCAAAATTTTCAAAAAACGGAGTTTTTAACAGGCACAATTACCATTATTGGGCTGACGAAAATCCACATGTCATTTGGGAAAGAAACTTTCAAGACGACTCTTGGAGTTTTAATGTGTATTGTGCGATAAAAGAGTCTTTCGTCTTTAGTTTTATGATAATAATTTAAATGGTGAGAGGTATATGAATATTTTACAAGATCTGGTAATTCCCGCTACTAAAAGAACTACCCTTGCGAGAAGCAATAAATGCGTACTACAAGCAAGATGGTGCCCCACCACACAATTTTGGTGAAGTTGGAAGGTTATTGAAAGAGCAGTTCTATGGAAAATGGATTGCTAATAAGGGTTCTTATCGCTGGCCCCCTCGATCTTCCGATCTAAGCACCCTTGGCAACAACATTTGGGGAACTATTAAAAACATGCTTTACACTGAGCCTTTAATGACAAGGGAAATGCCGTAGTAAGAGTTCTAGTTGCGTTCGGTAGTTTGAACGCGGACGATATTAAAAGAGCCACTGGATCCAATACTTTACGTCGTGTTCAAATGTGTTTAGACCAAAACGGATCTGTCTTTGAACACTTATTATAAAAAAAGAATGCGTTGTTTATTGTAATTAATATTGTTCTTCTCGTTAGTTGTTGGTTGTTGTTACTAGTATTTAGTTTTTTGTTGTGTTGTTATAAAAACATGTCTTATTAGCAGATGTACTCCTTTTCTGGGGAGTATGTCTAAAGGATTCATGTCTTTTGCTTCTTTCGAGCAAATATCTAACTGTTCGAAAATTAGGATGAGGCCGATGTAAATATGTCTGAATAAAGATTCTAGTCGTTCTTTGAATAATTTTTCCATATTCGCGGTTTACTAACAAAAAATTCAAATAATCTTCCTTATTAAATCCTAAAAGAACTTAAATAACTGTCATTTAGTATGAATTTGACAATTCAATTGCATAGCCAACTGATTGAACGTATCATACGACAGGCAGCAAAACAGATTGCAAAACACACTATTAATTTACGGCGTATTTACTACATCATCTCCAAGAAAAGTAGAAAAAAAGCAGATAACACGAAAATCATTCAGTTCAGGTATAGGAACATGATATACCAGCAGATAGGTAATTAAATTCTGCATCGAATGAGAATATAAAAAACCCAGTTGCAATTTAAAAAAATGACTCTTTGACATTTTTAATTTTCTTAACTACCGTTACTCCTGGACCTCCCCTAGAAATAAATTTCAAAAATGTATAACCGGAAGTGACACCGCCATAAAAATATTTTCAGTAAGTAGACCACGTTCATTTATATAAAGTTGCAAGTTTTCAGCTGAATCGCTTTTTCCGTTCTCATTATTCGTCTAACATGCTATCGTCAGGACACACCTGTATATATATATATATATATATATCATATTTCCCTAATTTTTTTTGGGAACTATTGTCGCTCTTTGGGCTCGTCAATCCTTTTTAAGCGGGGTTTGTGCTTATTATTACACATAACTAGTGTCAGATGTTCTGGTCTGATTTGGATTTTGCTACTATTTTCCTCCATTCCTGTCTATTTGTGACTTTTTCCCTCCAACCCCTCACTTACCAATTTTTGGGTTTTCACCTTGGTCTTGTCGTTTCTGGTTCCCATTCGGTTATTCTCTTGTTTATTCTATTTTCATTTATTCTCGTTACATTTCCCAGCCATCGTATCCATTGTGCTTTAATTTCTCGTACTATGTCCTCTCCTCTTATCTCGCTGTATATTTATTTGATCATCCACACTCTATATTCGTCTTCTCCTATTTCCACTGGACCTAGGATTTTTTAAGATCTTTCTTTCGTATATTCATAGTTGATCTTCATCCTTCTTTGTTAACCTCATTGTTTCGGCTGCATGTATAACTGTGGGTCTTATTAATGTCTTGTAAATGCTTATTTTTGTGTCTTTTGTAAGCTTATAATCTTTTAGCAATAGTTTGTATATGTAAAACATGTTACATCCCCTTTGGTTTCTATCTTTTATGTCTTGTACTTTACTATTTTTGTTATTTATCTAGTACCTAAATATGTATTTTAAAAACGAATTTTTAAGTTTCTACTTACAGTTTGATAGTTTTATTTTGTTTAACTATCTTATTTTTACAATAGTTTTTTTTTAATTTTTTAGTGATAACATATATTTGCCCTCCCCCTAAAACCTGGCTACAGGGCTGTCTTACAGAATAAAATTACACTTAAATTTAATTTAGTCTACTATCTTACAAAACATAATTATACTTAAATCTAATTAACGCAATAGATAATTCGTTCCATACGCCAAAATATAAAATTTACTTAAAATTGGGGATTTAGGGTTTTTATTGAAAAAAGTAGCAAAAGTCCAATAAGACGCTTAAGAAAAAGGGACGAAAATGGCAGAAAAATAGACGACGGCACGAACATCTATGAACCTTGGTCACAACAAAGCAAAATGGAAATTTTTGAACTTTATATTTAGGATAAAGATAAACAAATCAATATTTGCAATCAATATGTTTTACAGACTATTCAAAAAGGAACCCTCCTTTTTATCATTGAGTAACAATCTATCAAAATCTTAAAAACAGTTTTCCATATTTACAGGAAAAAAATTTACACAAAACATTTTCTTGAGTGTATAGTAAAACTGAACAAGTCTTTGTAACTAACATTAAATGTTGTTGGGTAATAAGAATTATAATTCTCTTTTCTTACCTATAGTATCCTAATGTTACACTTCTACAAGTACGTGATGCATGTTCCAGTACAAGAATGCACTACTTATAATTAATTTTTCTTACAAGATTAGTCGCAATATAATCTATTATTTTTCTTTCTGTTAATCACATTTCATTCCGTTGCTTAATAACCTGCATACAAAATAAGTAACGTTTCTATCACTTTGAGCAGATTGCTGTATAAAAATATCCTGGTTTTCGAAGTATTTCGCTTTCAAGACTACTGAAAAAGTAAAATTAAACGATGTCTGACATTTACAACTATACTTACTTTATTTTTTATAATACCTGATCCGTAAAGAAGATATAAAAGTATAACCATTTTTATAGTTAAAATCAATAGTACAACTAATATTTGCAATACACATATGCCATTTGACGGAGTAATAAGTTTCCAAAGAATTCTCGTTAATTACGGTGTTTTAAACACTTTTTTTCTGGTGTCTCTGAATAAAGTAATATTCAAGGGAGCCTAAGGAAGAGCAACGTAAAAAATTGATTACACCTACCGCACCTACTCAGGCAGTTACTTTAATGTATAAAGTCTGTGTCACTACTCTGGTACATTGATATGTACACCTTGCCACATGTCTAACCACCACACGGCACAATAGGGGAGAAATTAGTCAGCTCGGCTAAAACTCAATCAAACGGGCCGAAGACCGCAGAGCACTCGGATTGCATGGGTGTTTTGAAGGTATCGGTAAAGTAGGTTAAATTAGAATTTGGTTAGTGAGAAAAGAACCGAAATAGGCTCCACAAGCTTTAAAGAAAGAAGGAAAAGAAAATAGGTTCTTATTCCCTGGAAGAGGGAGATAGCCTGTAACGCTTGAAACATGGAGTAATAGGAATAGTAATTAAGTGACAATTCCCTCAACAAACGTAAATTTATTTCTTTCCTTAAATTACCAATTAAGGAGGCAATAAGCCAAGCGGTATTGTATAGTTATATAAATATGTAAATGATAAATAAAATAAGTTATACACAGTGTATATATATATATATATATATATATATATATATTGTAATGGCAATTATATAATTATTTATTATTAATAAGTGTAAAACTGGGGGTAGGGTTCTAATATATGAATTTCGTTGGCAAATCAAAATATAACTATTTAACTTTATAAATTTAAATAAATTAATGTGTTTTCATGAAATCATAAAATTTTTATTTCATACCCGGAAATGTTCATCACCTTGTAACAGGCTTCTACGGAATTGGCAAAATGTACGCATGTCAAAAATTTCACCAACGATCTATTACTTAGTGAGTACAATTTTGATTTTCGTTATTTTAAAATTAAAATATTTATGGTTACACCTGTTCATTACCTTTCCAGATATTGATACACGTCATCGCACAATAAACATATACAAATTCAGAAAATAAAACATAAATACCGGACATTAAAAGAATAATCAATGCAATATAATGGGTTATGGTAGCAAAATAAACTCACATGTGTTTTTGTAATCTCCAATAAATGGTCACCTCAATCTTGTTCCACATTACCATTGGATGTAAAACTTCTTTCCATTTACCGATGATACTGCCTTCCTGTTGTAAATGGTACTTCTTAAAATTCCATAAATTCATCCAGCTGCACTAACTTGTGATGAATCTTCTTTTTCGTAAATACGTTTCACTTAGTTATTATGCTCTATACTTTTGTAGTTGCACTTTATTTGCTTTGAATATTTAAATTTTGATTTAAATGTTTATTAAATATTAAATTATCGGATTAGAATTATTTTTATTCTTTCATAAAGTTTTATATTTACTATCACTTTTGTTTTAGATGCCGATTTGAAGTTACTTTTATTTTATAACCTCCATCACTTTCGAAAAAAATAAATATCACATCCAAGACATCAGAAGAAATTTTATTTACATAAAAATAAATGCACATCAACCGATGTTGATACAAGATTTCGAATTGAAACAAATACAATAATGTCGAAAATTATAACCGGTAACCTAAGTTTTAAGATTTGTTATTTGTTATATCGATTGTTTTTGAAATCTCATACTCTACGTTGATCGCGGTTCACTTCCGATAATGTTAACGAACATTTTTAACTTACATGTAACCGTTACATGTAAGTTAAGAACAGTTGATTCACTTTCCAACTTTGAAACAAAGGGAAAATAACTTAAAAAATAGTGATTATAAAAAATATGAAATGATAATACACGATTTATTCACAGAATTTCAGACAAGATTTGAAGATTTTAGAAAAATTTCTAATGATCTTTCATTATTAAGTCTACCATTTGCTTTTAATGTCGACGATGCACCATCCTGTATTCAACTAGAACTGATAAATTTACAATCAAGTTTACGACTAAAAAATCAATTTGCTGAAAAAACAATACTGGAATTTTATGCTTCTTTAAATCCAGAAATTTTTTAAAATATTCTGGATCACGCACACAAATATTTGGTATTCTTTGGATCAACTTACCTGTGCGAAAGTACATTTTCGTTATTGAAACATACAAAAAGCAAAATCAGATCGAGAATAACAGATGAAAATTTGGAAGCAGTTCTTCGAATAGCTACTAGCGAATTATATCCTAAGTATGATGTAATAATAGATCAGGAACATTCCAAATTTAATCCATCACACTGAAGATTGAGTAATAAGTTTATTGTATTCATTTTTTTACATGATAATAAAAATGTTCATTACAAATTTTATATTTTATTTACAATCCATTCCATAGGTAACGCAAGGGTTAAAAGTTAAATCATTCAATCTGTTCTGGCCCGCATCGTCATATGAAAATTGAAAATTGGCCCGATGATGAAAAAAGTTGCCCTACCCCTGATGTAACGAATGCACTATAAGCACTATGACTTTTTAGTCACACAAATTTAAAATTATAAGAAGGTAAGAGCTGTAAGAGCGGTAAGAGGTAAGAGAGCGAGAAATCAGGAGCAATTCCTTATATACTTTTCTCATAGATACCAAAGCTATCAATTTTTTTTCACATTACATACAAAAAATCCTTGCATTTGATTGGTCTAAACAAAAAAAATTAAATTAACTAAAACATAAATTATGCCACAACTTTGTCAAATCAATTCGGATTTGCTTTTTAAATACATCTTTGAAATCAGGGGAAAATTTTGCATAAACAGACATCTCACATGCTATACTTCGTTTCATGAATTTACATTTTGACTATTTACTACCTAAAATTACTAAAATGTAACAAATTGTATACTTTACAACTAAACTGAAGACATATTCAGCTTCTGCATAAAAAACTGTATAAGAATACACTTATTTCTACCCATTTTTCATAGTTTTAACAAAATTTCTACTTCAATAGCTTCAATTTAGGTACATAAAACCCAATTTTTCTAAATTTATGTTTAAATTACATATTTAATGTTAAATTATATGTGAAAATGAGGGAAACCTATTATTATATGCTTTTATAATTTATTCTAAACCTATCTTATCCTATATAAACTATAAATTTGAAAAATTCTTAATTATTGTACTTAAACTAACTTTATATAATTTAATTTTAACTTGCTTTTTAAACGTCTATATCGCTTGTAATGTTTATATAATATATTCCTATATATGTCTCTAAACCCATCACTGTTTTTCTGTACTCCATAGTTCCTAATTTTGACTTTGTACACTTTCACAATGTTAGCATATTTAGTAAATTTTTGTACACAGATTGTATTTATATTGTAAATATCACATTGCACAAATGTTGTTCAAGTTCTTAGCCATGTTTCTAAATCACTATAACTTCTTATGCACTTATTAAACACTTAGTCTGTGAATTACCAATAACTGTCTTCGTACCATAACCCTTTTTATAATTCGCAGAGTTTTATGCATTGTACTTATTACTATACATGTTCTACTTCATGTAATCAATATCTGTTATGTATTCAAATTCTTAATTAAATTGATTTAAATGTGAAATTTCTTATTTAACTTAACGAAAGTGAACTTACACACTAATATGTATCGTGTTGAGCTTTTTTACATGCTACTGCTATAGCTCATTGCTTTTATAAATATAACATCATTGTGCAAACCACATAAAGCCTATTTTGTTGTATCACAATCATATTTTTATACTCGTATACTATATTTTCTCATAACGAAGTGTATAACTTCTTCGACTTTATATGAACTCACATACCATATATTATTTAAGCTCGATAACACTCTACCCCCTCTATTATACCTATTTATAACCATCGCAATATATATATATATATATATATATATATATATATATATATATGTTGAGATGTTTAGAAATTACTTGAAACAAAGTAAATAATTCACGTAGTAAATAATAAAAAAATTCATTTTTATGAGTATAAATGGTACTTTATATATAAGATTATGTAGGGATGTTTAATTAGCATTGAGTTGGACCAATGATATATAATTATTAATAAAAATGTAAAAATAATGATAAATCGCAACATATTGCAAGTGAGTATAGTGTACGTTTGGTATCGTAATGAAATAAATCAATTTCCTTATTAGTTAGTAAGTTTATTTAAGTATAATTTTCCCTTAAGACATGAGTTATAGGTTGTAGATAACAAACGTAATGTTAGATGTAATGTGGGACAGATATCAATGTCACATGTAGGGTGTACGCAGGCAGGTTTGGTGTAAACATTCGTGTTAGTGAAAAAACGTAATATAAGTGCTAAAACTGAATCGAAAACAGAATGAATACATTGGTTATTAACAATGAAACATAAATAGTGCAGCAGTTCTGAAGTTATTGTGCATAATTAACATTTACAGACTTAAAATTAGTGACAATTAACAATTCTATACAAGTCTTATTAAAACTTATGGATGTCCAGAAGAGTGAAAATAAATTATAATAAGTCATAAACAATAAGAATTTACACTTTCACAAACATTTAAAGTGCTAAAATATGTAAAATCTAACTTTAAAAATTACTGTATAGAAGTAAGGTTATGTCATTTCTTCCTATACAAAACTTATGTAAAAATGTTATAAAATGGGACAAATTGGCCAAAATATATTATAAGAGGTAAAAATAATAAAGTAGCCTCAATTTCGAGTCACAGAACATTATATTAGTGACAATTTTACCAAAATTAGTTTTTAAGGGTGTATAAAAATTTCAGATAATTTTCCTCTCAAATTGGTTTTAGACATATAAAGGATGTGTATGTACATGTAGTAGCATCCCATATTCATGTGGAAATCAATTCCAGGCCTGTAAAGCATAAAATTAGTAAAAATTAAGAAATCTATGTAAAAAATCAACTTGTTTAATAAGTTGAGTAAGTAGGTCGTGTTTGGACTTATTTTATAGGAAAAATTATGGAGATTTGAAAAATAGATTTAAGATAGATTAAGAGGTATAGAAGTTATAAGCTTTTTAAGTTAAATTTAAAATTGTGAAAATTATTAGCCAATCAGATTTAAGATAAAATACGATCTAGTTGTTGATAAGAATTGATAATTTTGGTTTCTAAGCAGTTTCATATAAATATGCTTTGAAAGCAATCTCTTCCTATTCTTAAATTTTTTGTGGGCCAACACCTTGAGTATACAAGATGTTGCCATTTAAAATAAAAATAAAGTTTCGATAAAATTCAAGTGCCATCTTAGTATCGGTAGTTTTTAAACAAGTGATATTAATTGTGGTAAAACAAGTAAGGTTAGTTTACCTAATAAAATTGATGGTTATCGACAGCTACGATTATAAAATTATTTCCAAGTTCGATCGTGTACAAGTTGTTTCTCTTTGTTATTATTTTGTTACTTGTTTTTCGTTTTTTTTTCCATTAATATAAAAGTAGTATCAAGTGTGTTTAATTTAAATTAACCTCAATCATATGCATTTCAAAATTTATTTTAAATAAAAATTTATAAATTGTGGTGATCCTAAAAATAAAGAGTCAACGTATGAGAAGAAATATTAGTAACTTACTGGAAGGAATTAGAGTCATCTAGAAGGAGATTTGGATATTATGGAGCTGTTTTTCAACGGTCAACTCCTGCTTCAACAAGAAAGAGGCCATATTTATGTGAGTGTACCAATTTGTATAACCATTGACATTGATATCATGTGTTAATTATGTCCATATTTTGTTTAATGTGCGACAACGTATAACAATGTCAAAGGAAATATTAATTGAGCTATATAAAGTAAATGGTTTATAATTTATTTAAAAATTATGTAATTATACTTACTTGTTGATGTTGGGTTTTTCAGTATTCGTTATTGAAAGATTAATGAAAGCGTATTCTTAGCATGCTGAGAGATTTATTTTATGTATAGGAGGTGCACATATAGTGATGCAATACAAAATATTTCACATTTCAGTATCTTCAAAAGAATTCAATTAAAAAGAAAATAAGTTCAGAACTCAATGAAAATTATTCAGAATGTTTTTAAAATTACTTTAATTATAATTATCTTATTTCCAATTTGGATGCATATTTACCACATCAATCATAAAATTAAAATTGTTTTTCTAAATTTGATTATTGTGAAGAGTCTTAATGCTACTGTATTTAAAGCTAGTTATGTAATATAATATAATATAATAAATAATATATTTTAAAATAAATCAATATATTAAGAAATAAATATCATCGTAAATATATATATATATATATATATATATATATATATATATATATATATATATATATATAGACACAAAAATATCAAGAATGTTTTATATAATTATTTATAACAATGAAATATACAAAAATACAAAAAAAAAAAAAATAAAAAAAGAAAATAAAGATAATAAAAATAAAAAAAAAAAAATAAAATAATAATGAATAATAATAATAAATAATAATACATAATAATACATAATAATTATGATTAATATATAATAATAATAAAAGTAATGAATAAATGAAATGTAAAAAAAAAAAAAAAAAAAAAAAATTACAAAAAAAAAAAACATATAAAAAAAAACAAAAACAAAATATTTCTATAAAATTTTAAAAAAAAATAAATATAATTAAAATAAAATATTAAAAAAAAAAAAATATTTAATAAAAAATTTTAAAAAAAAAATAAAATAAAAATTTTTTTTTTTAAAAACAAATAAAATTATAAAAAAATTAAAAATATATTAAATTAAATTTTTATTTTTTTAATTTAAAAAAATTTTTTTAATTAAAAATTTTTTTTTTTTTTTATACAAATAACATACACATACAATATATAAAAAATTAAAAAAAAAAAAAAAAAAAAAAAAATTAAAAAAAAAAAAAAAAAAAAAATTTATAAAAAAAAAAATAAAAATTTTTTTTTTTTTTTAAAAAAATTTAAAATTTTTTTTAAAATTTTTTTTTTTTAAAAAAAAAAATTATAAAAAAATTTTGAAAAAATTTTTAAAAATTTATTAAAATAAAAATAAAAAAAATTTTTTTATAAAATTTTTTTATAAAATATTTTAAAAAATTAAAATAATAAAAAAAAAAATTTTAAAATTTTAAATTTAAATTTAAAAATTTAAAATTTATTTATTTATTATTTTTAAAAAAATAATTTTTTTTTTAATTTTTTAAAAATAAAAATTTTTTTAAAATTTTTAAAAAAAAAATTTTTTTTTTTTAAAAAAAAAAAAAATAAAAAAAAAAAAAAAATTATAAAAAAAAAAATTAAAAAATATAAATAAAAAAATTTTTAACAAAAATTTTACATAAAATAAACATACAAAAAAAAAAAAAAATTTAATATTAATTAAAATATTTTAAATTTTTAAAATTAAAATAAAAATTTTAAAAATTTTATTTAAAAAAAATTTTAAAAAAAAAATAAAAAAAAAAAAAAAAAAAAAAATTAAAAATTTTTTAAAAAAAAAAAAATTAAAAAATTTTAAAAAAATAAAATTTTTTAAAATAAAAAAAAAAATTTTTTTAAACTTCAAAAAAAAAAAAAATAAATAAAAAAAATTTTAAAATAAAAATATTTTTATTTTTTTTTTAAAAAAAATTTTAAAAATTTTTTAAAAAATAAAAAAATTTTTAAAAAAAAATATTTTTTAAAAAAAAAAAAAAAAATTTTAAAAAATTAAATTAAATAATATTTTTTTTTTTTTTTTTTTTTTTAATAAAAAAAAAAAAAATTTTTTATTTTTTTAAAAATTTTTATTTTAAAATTAAATTTATTAATTTACAAATTTTTAATTTTTAAATTTTAATTTTTTTAAAACTTTTTTTTTTTTTAAAAAAAAATTAAAAATAAAATTAATATTTTTTTTTTTTTTAATTTTAAATTTTTAAAAAAAAATTTTTTTTTTTTTTTTTTAAAATTTTAAAAATAAAAAAAAATTTTTTTTAATTATAAAAAAAAAAAAAAAAAAAAAAATTTTTTAATTTTAATAAAAAAAAAAAAATTTTTTTTAAATAAAAAATTTTATTTTTTTTTTTTTTTATTTAAAAATTTTTAATTTTTTTAATTTTTTAAAAATTATTTAAAAAAAAATTTTTTTTATTTTTTTTTTTTTTTAAAAAAAAAAAAAATATTTAAAATAAAATTTAAAATTTTTTTTTTTTTTTTTTTTTAAAAATTTTTTAAAAATTTTTTTAATAAAAAAATTATAAAAAAATTTTTAATTTTTTTTTAAAAAAAAATTTATAAAATTTTTTAAAATTAATTTTTTTTTAAAAAAATAAAATTTTTTTTTTTTTTAAATTTTTTTTTTAAATTTTAAAAAAAAAAAAAAATTTTTTTTAAAATTTTTTTTAAAAAATTAAATTTTTTTTTAAAAAAAAATTTAAAAATTTTTTTATTTTTTTTTTTAAAAATTAATTAAATTTTAAATTTTTTTTTTTTTTTTTATAAAAAAAAATTAAAAAAATTATATTATTTATTTTTTATTAATATAATATTTCAAAAAAAAAAAAAAAAAAACAAAAAAAAAAAAACACAAATTCTATTTATAATTTTATCATTATTATCAAAAAATAATATTTATGTGTATTGCATTGCCTGAAAAACCAATTTGTAAATATTAAATCATTATTTCAAGAAAGAGAAATAATTAAAAATTCAGCTTGTTGTTTAACAAACTGATAAATTTTTTGATTCAAATATAAAATAATTGGAAAATTTGTTCAGCCACTTAAGTATTATAAAAAAAGAATATTAGTATACAATTAAAATTAGAAAAAGAAATTGGTAACAATTATCATAAAAATCTTTTTATACATGAGTTACAATAGATTTAAATAGATTTAATTTGCGAACATTACATATTAATATCACGCTAATAAAAAAGTTACATCTTATAAACATAAAATTGTATTTATGCATTTTTTTCTCAAATGTTGTACATAAAGTATAAAATTAATTTTTCAAATTGAGCTAATGATTTACTAATATAACATAAACTAATTTTACAAAAATTATTCAAATGTTGATTATTCAGTGTGCAAAATTTTAAATAATTTTTATTAACATAGCATTTTACATAAGAAATTATTGAAAATTATAACCATATCAAACTATTATGAACTTATACATATTATGTTTAACAAAATGTTCAGAATTAATTAAACAAATTTGTAAACTAATTTGCTGAAGATTTATACGAATATTTTAAAATAACAATATACTAACAAATTAATTTCGTTGTAGGCGTAATCTGCTGAAAATTTATACACGATAAAGGAAAACTAACCATTTCGTGTTATTTATTCAATATCCAATTTAATTAATAATAACTTAGTTGATAATTGTAACAGATGAGTAAAGCAAACAATAAACAATACAAAGAATATAGAACGTAATTTGTTACATCTAAAAGCAAAAACGTCATATTTTATGTAAATATGAAACTTAATGTTTAATGTAATTTATGTTTGTCTATGTAACCCTATTGTAAACAATATTACATTATTAATTATCTATTTTCGTAAAACTTATTTATACAGTGTATTTTGATTTAAACAAAATAACATTTTTTATTAAGTATACAATCACAGAATACGTACATTGAATGCATACATATTTTGATTAATTTTTTTAATACAAATAAATAACTACACAAAGCTTTAATATTTAAATGAACATTTTAACAAGTAAACTTTTAAATACAAATGTATAAAAAATAATTTTCTATCTGAAAGTACACTCGTAAAAGAAAATCATATGAAGTAAAATTAATACGTATGAATAACAATATAATTTAATCATCATATCATTAGTAAATGCCGTAAATACAGAAATTTAAGTCATTATATAAAGAAAATAGATAGTAGAATTAAAGCACTTATAAATGTCAAGATATTATTTGGTATTTTGTAAATAACTAGATAAAATGAAAAATATTGTATTATTTTAGTTAAATATCATGAATATTCAAATATTGAAAAAATATAATTATAATTATTTCTTAGATAAATAGATTTTATATGTACATAAAGTTTGAATTTATTTACACTTTTTAAACAAATGAAATTTTTATTGATAAGAAATGACCGAAAAAATTAAAATACTTTTAAGCAAATTTTATGTTACACATGATCTGAAAACAATATGACGATTTAATAGACCATTTATTGTTCATTTTCTTATTTAAATGTAATTATTTAAAAATGGACACAATTTAAAAATGCAGAGATTAAAGCACTCATTCTAAATATAAATGTACAGTTATTTTCAAATAAACAAAATTTGAAAATGCACATTTATCAAAATATTTAAATAAATGTATAATTATTATATACACAATTAAACATTTTAACATATATTCACATTGTTAACTATGAACAATATATATACATGACATAGAAAAAGTGCCATAATAGTGCCACGCGATAGAGGACACCAAAATAAGAAAAAGTTCCTATGAACTTAGGTCCGCAATGCCTTCGTTTAAAAGATAGGGTGTTGAAGTTTAATTATTTTTTTGTTTTTTTACAATGATATAATAAGCGGACGAAATTTTGTATACAGGGGCTTTTTATCACAGAATTCAAATATGACCTTAGTTCTTTATTACTGAAACAGAATCATATTACAAGCCCCACGACAAATCCACCTATTTTCAAACCCCTTTCAAAAAATTTCCTTACCACTCAGAAAAAGTGAGCTAGCTTGCCATCAAGCAAAGTCCACTCTTGCAACAATGTCCAATGAAACATCTCTAATAATGTGTTCAGGTTATTCTTTTCAACAGTGCGACGAATTCTGAAACACTATTAACTTTTTTAAACAGACATCTTCACCAATCTTCATCCAAACGCTATGCTCAACAAATGAACATTAGAACCTAAAGGATACAAATTGTTTTTTGCAAATTTACAGCTTTTGGAAATTTGCATGCATCGGATGCATTTTCTCGTAAATTGGTCCTAGCGACTTCAATAAGGTATACCTTTCTGAAGCATATGGGAAACAAATTTTCGAAATGACATACAGTAAGGCAAAAGTTAGGACCGATTCAAACAAGATGGAAACCTGTATGTGGCGCCTCTATCAGTAATAAAAGAACTAAGGTCATATTTGAATTCTGCGTGATAAGCCCTGTATACAAAAATTTCGTCCGCTTATTACATCATTGTAAAAAGATATTAAAAACAAAAAAATTAAACTTCAACACCCTATATCTTTTAAACGAAGGCGTTGCGGACCTAAGTTCATGAATTTTTTCTTATTTTAGTGTCCTATCGCGTGGCACTAATGCACTTTTCTGTCACCCTGTATATATTATATATATTTTATATATTTATATATACATATTACACAATCGAAACAACTTTAAAACAAATAAAATCTGACACTCAAAATTCAAAATATTAATGTGATGTATATATGTATCAAAATAAACACTCGAAAAATACAGTATGATCCACTCATCATTATAAATATTTTTCACCTCAAAACAAAAGCTTGTATCAAAATAAATCGATTTAAATGTCATAAAAACATAATTATTTATCTGTCGTTTTTTTCCTTTGTATGTTTTTTTTTAAATGGAAATAAAGGAATTATCGTATTTAAAGAAATTACAGAAAAATATTTTTTTAAGGAGCTTTTTAATGTTCTAGATAGGTTCTAAATTATAACAGGTTTATGCATCTGTTTTCATAACAACAAATCAGATGGGAAATTTTCGAGAGAGAATAATAAAGTGTAAGGCAAAAAGTTAGGACCGATTCAAACAAGATGGAAACCTGTATGTGCCCTCTAACAGTAATAAAATAACTAAGGTCATATTTGAATTTGCGTGATGAAAAGCTCCTGTATACAAAATTTCGCCGCATATTACATCATTGTAAAAGATATTAAAAAAACAAAAACTGAACTTCAACACCTTATATCTTTTAAACGAAGGCGTTGCGGACCTAATTCATAGGAATTGTTTCTGATTTTAGTGTCTATCGCGTGGCACTATGCATTGCACTTTTTTCTGTCACCGTATATATATATATATATATATATATATATATATATATATATATATATATACACAATCGAAACAACTTTAAAACAACAAAGGATACTGCACACATCAAAATCAAAATATTAATGTGATGTATGTGGATATGTATCAAAATGTGAACAGGGTCGAAAACGGCACAGTATGATCCACACATCACATTATAAATATAAATGTAATCACCACAAAACAAACGCTTGTATCAAAAATCGATTTAACTGTCTTATAAAAATATAATATTTATCTGTCGTTTTTTTCCTTGCATGTTTTTCTTTAAATGGAAATAAAGGAATTATCGTATTTAAAGAAATTACAGAAAATCGCTTTTTAAGGTATCTAGTTTTTTAATGTTCTAGATAGGTTCTAAATTATAACAGGTTTGTTACTCTTCTGTTTTCATAACTTAAATCAGATCGGTAAATTTATAGAGATAGAGAGAGAATAAAAATCAAAATAAAATGAAACGAATTAAATAATAATAAAATCCCAGAAAATTTGGATTAGGTCCTTTAACGGAAAAAGGATTTCATCCAATTTTTAAACGCGTAGTTTTCTACTTTAGATCAAGAAAAGGCAAACATAAGAACAAGTAAATATGTTAAACCATACTTTAGATTCTCTTCTATTTCTACTATGAAATTGTATACTTGGATATTTAACTTAAAAAAAAATTGAAATTTGTTCTTTACAAAATTAGTCATGCTTTAAATTTAAATAAATAAAAAGCAGCACTTCTAGAAGTCTTTGATAAGATAATTTGATTAAGATCTGATAATAAGTAAAAATGAGAAATATTAAATAAGGATATTAAATAGCATTGATAACATTTTTACCATTACATTGTTTTTTCATGTTCACAATGTAGTAAACCTTTTATTTAGATCTATTTGAACTTAAATTAACCACACCTTCATTCTTAATTTAATTTACTCTAGTTTCATCAGATTAATTAATCCGGAGCTTATCCTAATCATGCATTTAGAAAATCGAGAAAATTTCGATTATTATAAACTAAATTAATCATAATAAGTTCTTAAAATGCAATTGGCATTCACTTAAACTCACGGTCGCCGACTATCCCTAATTACCTTATTTTTAAAATTTCAGTTTAATAAGAGTATTATTGTGTCTGTCAAAGCGATAGGACGTGTTTAAGATAGCGGACTTCTACCTTCGGTTAGTGAAACAAGTGCGCCTGCAAAATGACAATTTATAAATCAATAAAGTACTGTACGGTAAGGGTAAGTTTTTAAACAGATTTTTTACAACCCAGCGGTTTGAATATTAATAATAAACAAAAATAATAATAGTCTAACCATTAGGATTTTTGTAACGTTTGAAATGGCTTTTTAGATAAGAAAGGCGCGTAAATAATATTTAGATATGATTGTTAAAACTCAGGTTTGAAATCAAAGAGGTAAACTTTTTGCAATAACAATGAATATAGAGAACAATGAAATCACTTACTTTATCCCACGGTAGGGCGAGGTGTAAAACAATTTTAAATACGCATTTGTAACTATAGGAAAAATACAAGCCATGGCAGATGTGATTCATAAAAATGCAGAACTTTGTAATAAACCCCTTTCTATAACGAACGTAAGCATTGTCATAAGAATTCATTTTATTAGCTTAAATGATAAAAATAAATAACTAGATCGAATCCGTAATCCAAAGTATTAAAAAACCAAATAAATAGTTTAAATATTTTCATCAGCAGATAGAGATTCGGTTAAATGGACAAAAATGATCTTCGACTTAATCATATTAAAATCACAAATCAAAATTGACATTTATTTTGCCGTTATTGAAATACGGGACAAAATAACAAAATGGCCGATATTAATTTTTAGCTCTAGAAGCGCTGTTTACAAAATATTCAAAATTCCGAGAATACATTATTAAGGCAACTTTTTTAGTACTTTTAGGTGAAGTTTACACAAAATGTACAGTCATTAGTTTGCTTGTTATCTACACTAACTTTTGTTGTTCTCATGGGAACTATTTTGTATTTTTACACCAAAGCAAAGAGCTAACAATTCTGATTTCAAAAATGTATGCATGTGTAATTAAAAATTTATAAATAACTTTAAAATTAAATATTTTAATTATTATTAAGAATAATGCCATTCGGGAGAAATTTTGTTTTCTTCTCGTTCATTTCAGAGCAAATTAAAATGGCAGATAGGATAGTTTTGATAATAACGATAAAGTTGAAATGCTACAAGTGTATTTTAAGTGCAATAGAAATGTACATGGAGCAAGAGATGGCGACCCTCTCTTACGATATTTAGGCGCCTGGAAAGTAATTTGAGAATTTACGGGTCATTTTCAACAATTAAAAATGTACGTCCTCATCATCGTCGTCAAGAAGTTATTAATGCTATAGTAGCGCCGGGGAGAGGTGTCTCATGGCGGACTCAAGAATGGGGACATAATTATTACTGTGAAATGCATCTGTTTCCCTTTATCTTAGTGTTCCCACTTAAAGAAAGACGGGGTATAATTTATACGTCTTCTATATATTTTAGACGCAGGTCTTAAAAACGTATGTCGATTCTAAAGTCAAAGCGCATGACGCTGTCAGATATCTTCTTGGCTATTTAACCTCAAATTATTCTTCGTATTTCGTTTCGTATAATCGCATCGTGTTTTGTAGTTATAATAATTTATCTTTCGCTTCGTAATTTATTAGTTTCCATTGCATTTGTAAACAACAGTTTTTTTTCAAAACTATTATTATTATTATTCACTATTACGAGGTAAGTTTGTTTATAATGCAAAATGTATTTCCAATTGATTGAATGCATTTATTTATTTTGCAGCAAATAGTCATTAAAAGGTAAATCTTTGAAAAACCAAACTCAAGTAATGTTAATGAATATACTGCATTATTTCGAGATGGAACGCGATAACAGGGGCCAAGTTTACCTTTATATTTATGTAATATTACGTTGCAGCTAACTGGACAAAGGCATGAATACCTTTAGAATCTGGGAAATCGGCGCGGATTCACAAATCCTAAAACTAAATATGAAATTAAAATTCGTAGAAAGTCGTCTGAAAATACAATTACACGATTAAATTCAGTTTTACGCTCTTTCAAATACGGCGATTAAATTAAAAATCAACATACATGGTGTTATTTTGACGATGGAAGAATTTGAAGTAAAGCTGGACCTGGATTATCAATATTTTTTGTTACATCAGTATATCAAGAGATATGGGGAACATGTATACCAAATATAAAAGAATCTACATGGTTCGTAAGTTATGAGTAAGAAAAGTGAATGGTAAAATTATAAAACGCCCTGTATCTCAGATATAAGTAAGAATAATATGGGTTTTTTAGAGTCAGCTAGGTGAATCCACAGTTAACGTATTTTTACCAATGAATCATCTTGTATATATATATATATATATATATATATATATAACACAATCGAAACAACTTTAAAACAACAAAGGATACTGCACACATCAAAATCAAAATAAATGTGATGTATGTGGATATGTATCAAAATGTGAACAGGGTCGAAAACGGCACAGTATGATCCACTCATCACATTATAAATATAAATGTAATCACCACAAAAACAAAAGCTTGTATCAAAAAATCGATTTAACTGTCTTATAAAAAACATAAATATTTATTGTTTTTTTTTCCTTTGCATGTTTTTTTCTTTAAATGGAAATAAAGGAATTATCGTATTTAAAGAAATTACAGAAAATCGCTTTTTAAGGTATCTAGTTTTTTAATGTTCTAGATAGGTTCTAAATTATAACAGGTTTTTACTCTTCTGTTTTCATAACTTAAATCAGATCGGTAAATTTATAGAGATAGAGAGAGAATAAAAATCAAAATAAAAATGAAACGAATTAAATAATAATAAAATCCCAGAAAATTTGGATTAGGTCCTTTAACGGAAAAAGGATTTCATCACAATTTTTTTAAACGCGTAGTTTTCTACTTTAGATCAAGAAAAGGCAAACATAAGAACAAGTAAATATGTTAAACCATACTTTAGATTCTCTTCTATTTACTATGAAATTGTATACTTGGATATTAACTTAAAAAATTGAAATTTGTTCTTTACAAAATTAGTCATGCTTTAAATTTAAATAAATAGAAAAAGCAGCACTTCTAGAAGTCTTTTGATAAGATAAGATTAAATCTGATAATAAGTAAAAATGTGAAGGATATTAAATAGCATTGATAACATTTTTACCATTACATTGTTTTTTCATGTTCACAATGTAGTAAACCTTTTTATTTAGATCTATTTGCAACTTAAATTAACCACACCTTCATTCTTAATTTAATTTACTCTAGTTTCATCAGATTAATTAATCCGGAGCTTATCCTAATCATGCATTTAGAAAATCTAGAAAAATTTCGATTATTATAAACTAAATTAATCATAATAAGTTCTTAAAATGCAATTGGCATTCACTTAAACTCACGGTCGCCGACTATCCCTAATTACCTTATTTTTAAAATTTCAGTTTAATAAGAGTATTATTAATGTGTCTGTCAAAGCGATAGGACGTGTTTAAGATAGCTCGGACTTCTACCTTCGGTTAGTGAAACAAGTGCGCCTGCAAAATGACAATTTATAAATCAATAAAGTACTGTACGGTAAGGGTAAGTTTTTAAACAGATTTTTTACAACCCAGCGGTTTGAATATTAATAAAAAAAAATAATAATAGTCTAACCATTAGGATTTTTGTAACGTTTGAAATGGCTTTTAGATAAGAAAGGCGCGTAAATAATATTTAGATATGATTGTTAAAACTCAGGTTTGAAATCAAAGAGGTAAACTTTTTGCAATAACAATGAATATAGAGAACAATGAAATCACTTACTTTATCCCACGGTAGGGCGAGGTGTAAAACAATTTTAAATACGCATTTGTAACTATAGGAAAAATACAACATGGCAGATGTGATTCATAAAAATGCAAACTTTGTAATAAACCCCTTTCTATAACGAACGTAAGCATTGTCATAAGAATTCATTTTATTAGCTTAAATGATAAAAATAAATAACTAGATCGAATCCGTAATCCAAAGTATTAAAAAACCAAATAAATAGTTTAAATATATATATATATATTTTTTTCGTGTTAAGTACAGGGATCTCGGTATTAGCAGATAGAGATTCGGTTAAATGGACAAAATGATCTTCGACTTAATCATAATTAAAATCACAAATCAAAATTGACATTTATTTTGCCGTTATTGAAATACGGGACAAAATAACAAAATGGCCGATATTAATTTTTAGCTCTAGAAGCGCTATTTACAAAATATTTAAAATTCTGAGAATACATTATTAAGGAAACTTTTAGTACTTTTAGGTGACATTTACACAAAAATGTACAGTCATTAGTTTGCTTGTTATCTACACTAACTTTTGTTGTTCTCATGGGAACTATTTTGTTTTTACACCATTGCAAAAGCTAACGATTTTTTTCAAAATGTATGCAAGTGTAATTAAAATTTATAAATAACTTTAAAATTAAATATTTTAATTATTATTAAGAATAATGCCATTCGGGAGAAATTTTGTTTTCTTCTCGTTCATTTCAGAGCAAATTAAAATGGCAGATAGGATAGTTTTGATAATAACGATAAAGTTGATATGCTACAAGTGTATTTTAAGTGCAATGGAAATGTACAGGAGCAAGAGATGGACATCTCTTACGATATTTAGGTGCTGAAAGTAATTTGAGAATTTACGGGTCATTTTCAAAATTAAAATTTACGTCCTCATCTTCGTCGTCAAGAAGTTATTAATGCTATAGTAGCGCCGGGGAGAGGTGTCTCATGGCGGACTCGAGAATGGGGATATAATTATTACTGTGAAATGCATCTGTTTCCCTTTATCTTAGTGCGAAGTTCCCACTTAAAGAAAGACGGGTTATAATTTATACGTCTGCTATATATTTTAAATGCAGGACTTAAAAACGTATGTCGATTCTAAAGTCAAAGCGCATGACGCTGTCAGATGTCTTCTTGGCTATTTAACCTCAAATTATTCTTCGTATTTCGTTTCGTATAATCGCATCGTGTTTTGTAGTTATAATAATTTATCTTTCGCTTCGTAATTTATTAGTTTCCATTGCATTTGTAAACAACAGTTTTTTTCAAAACTATTATTATTAATATTCACTATTACGAGGTAAGTTTATAATGCAAAATGTATTTCCAATTGATTGAATGCATTTATTTATTTTGCAGTCATTAAATGGTAAATCTTTGAAAAATCAAACTCAAGTAATGTTAATGAATATACTGCATTATTTCGAGATGGAACGCGATAACGAGGGGCCAAGTTTACCTTTATATTTATGTAATATTACGTTGCAGCTAACTGGACAAAGGCATGAATGGCTCTCGCTTTAGAATCTGGGAAATCGGCGCCGGATTCACCGCAAAATCCTAAAAAAACTAAATATGAAATTAAAATTTTCGTAGAAAGTCGTCTGCCCCAAAAATACAATTACACGATTAAATTCAGTTTTTTACGCTCTTTTCAAATACGGCGATTAAATTAAAAAAAATCAAATACATGTTATTTGACGATGGAAGAATTTGTAATTTTTGAAAGCCGGACTGATTATCAATATTTTTGTTACATCAGTATATAAAGATATGGGAAATATACCAAATATAAAAAGAATCTACAATGGTTCGTAAGTTATGAGTAAGAAAAGGAATGGTAAAAATTCATAAAACTGATATGTAAAAAATATTTTTTAATCAGCAGGTGACTATCACAGTTAACGTATTTTTTACCAATGAATCATTTGTATATATATATATATATATATATATATATATATATATATATATATATATATATATATATGACAAACTGTAAACTGAGATTTTTAAAATGATTATGTTATTAACTAATAATAAATCTCATTTTTAACATCAATACAGTGTATTTATTTGACAAAATCAGTTATTTATAAGTTCGATAACCAAATTACAGTCTTGACTGTTTTACGCAGTGAGATCTGTTCAAAACGATCCTCCGCAATTAACCAAACTTTTCGCACTTCGTTCGGTCACTGCCTACTGCTAGCTAATTCGTTTCTTATTGAAAGTTATTGATATAATTAATTTGTAAAACAAATCCAAAACGAAATTTTGTTGACCCGGTCTCGGTTATCATTTACAGTTGTACAATATATTTTTATCATATGACTACCCACACTCGGTGGACTTTACGTGCCAGAATAAGTGCGAACAAAAATTTTGACAGCGCTGCTTAAATTTGAAAATAACCTAGAAACATTGACGATGTTTTGTTGGTATTCAAAATTACTAACTATATGAACCAATAACGACATACGTTTTTAAAATCTTAAACCATGCTTTATTAAAAGATGAGTCATAAGACACCTCTCTTGACTTTATTGAAAAGAATCAATCGTTATCGACAAAGAAAAGGAGAAATG
Source organism: Vesta saturnalis (assembly GCA_036346205.1). Taxonomy (NCBI): domain Eukaryota; kingdom Metazoa; phylum Arthropoda; class Insecta; order Coleoptera; family Lampyridae; genus Vesta; species Vesta saturnalis. The sequence continues at coordinate 27,979 of JARFJB010000976.1, forward strand.
ACAAATATCTCATTCAAGTGTTTGAAAATTTATAAAAATAAATATGTTCTTAATAAAATAAATTTTCATATTTACATGATAACGCAAAGGACAATGAATTTTATCAATTATACGAATATGAAAATAATCCTATTTTAAAACAAATATTATATACGAATCGAATTTCAAAATATATTTTTAATAAAATATGGATCGATATTTAAATAAAATAAAGAATTTATAGGTGAGACCTCATTCGGTTTATTTAATGTTTAAAATTTAATAGATAATAATTTAAATTTAAAATATTTGCGTTTACAAACATTGGAAATTTTTTCGACGATATTAAATCAAAATTTAATTTATTTTAACAATTGTCCTGCACAATGCAATAGTTCAAATTATTTAAATCGAAAATTTAGATATGAACAATGGAACATTTTGCCTAAATCTCGATCTAACTCCACTAATTTCTTTTTTATGAAATGTTTATTAAAATTTGACAGTTGAATTAGAAAAATTTATTGCTTGAAAATTCGAGAGTTCAATTGATTTTAGAACATTTAAATTTTTGTTTAATTTAACATTTATTGAATAGTTTTTAGTTTAGTAGTTTTTAAATATAAATTTATTTGTAATAAAATTTTGATTTAATCTTAATGAACATTTTGTAAATAATTAACTTGTCTTTGATTGTGTTTAAATACCGATTTTCCAAATTGTTTAATTGTAAACGCTCATTTTTTAACGGTTAACTGATATGTCAAGCATTATTCTTTAATAATTAAAATATTTGAAAACAAATAATTATCATCTTTAATAATTTTATGATATTGCACTGAAAATATGAATTTATAAATTTTAGGTTTTAATATAAATACACCATTAAAAACTAAAAAAGTTAATATTTTATTTTTAATAATGTAATACATTTAAAATTAGTGTAGATTTATCAATTATGATTAAATAACATTTTTATCCATTTAAGAATTCTATCTTGTAAAAAATTTGTATTAACAGAAAAAAAATACATCCTGTTATATATATATATATATATATATATATATATATATATATATATATATATATATATTAATCTATTTTTTATTTCACCTGATTTGTGTTTATTATTACACCAAATATGTTATTAGATTCTCTAATAAAATCTGATTTATGTCAAATTAATTTAACATTGCCAATTTAATTGAAATGGATGAAATAACGGATCTCTGTTAATAATAGAACAATTTAAAATAAAAACATCCTCATTTTGAATACTTAAAAAGGCAACACATATAAATCGTTGAAAATAAATTAATCAAATTTGATATAGTGAAAAATATTACACCAACTTTGTAAAATAACAAATCTAAATAAAAAAAATTATTTATATATTATATATATATATATATATTTATATATATATTATTATAATATTTATATATTATATATATATATATATATATTACGCACATCGATTTCAATTAACTGTTGTATATTCAATTATAGCTTTAATTATTTTAGAAAAATTGAAAATGGTTTTTGTAAAAAAATACAGCATCTGTAGTACTATTAATTATAATTTTTTTTCTAAACTGTGAAAATCACATAATAAAAATGACATTTTATTGAATCCATGCTTGAATCATATAAACAAACAACATGCGCAGCATTATTGTCATTGTTTTGACACTGGTTTTAGATATAATTCTGTTTATAAAACATTTCCGACGCAAGAAAAAAGAAATGTAAGATGTTGCTAATAATGGGTTTGAAGATAAAATACTGCGTCGAATACTATCGTTATAATTTTGAACAGAATAATCAAAGAAATTGAATTGAAGGAAATTTAATATAACACGATAACAAAACATAGATACATAATATAACACAAATAATTCACGATTCCTTTGGACATTTTTATTCTCAATATTTCTCCATTTATTTTAAAATCTATTAAGATTCTACATTCCTTTTATTTTAAACTCTTTATCTTTCCTTTTATCATACATTCACATTCTCAGAATTTTCGCGGTACCGAATTTTCTTTAATCAATTATTGTTCGTTAATCTTGCTTGTTATTTAATGAACAAACCAACGTAATACTACTTTTATATCTATCCATCATCGTCTTTTCCTCGAATGTCATTATACACTATTTTATCTTATCCTTTCTAGTTTTAACATGCACTTCTCAGCAATCTCATAGTTTATTTTCATTTCTGTCTTTTGATATAATTCTCTACATAAATGTTCACCAGGTTAATTTATGAACTTTTAATTGAATTTAGTGCGTTCAGTATGTTCTGTCTAAATATGTTCATATCTCCGACTGTTATCACTCTTTCGTTTGGCTTAATAGTTCAACACGTTCTCTACATCATTAGAAGTTCTACGCTCTGGTCTCTTTCTATTCACGTGCATGCATGCATAAAAAAATTCTGAAACTCCACTTTCATTTAACCCATTCAGATACAATTCATACTGTTTAACAATCTATTCGCTCTTTCAAGATCAAATCCTTTTGCATGACTAGTCTGACCATGGTGTAGACTGCCATCCTATAACATTTTCCTTTGCATTATTCAATTTCAAATTTTATATACATTACATAGACCGATCGATTCCTTGTAGTTGTCAGCAATTCTGTTGACCTTGTTTATAAGTGTTCAAATTGTATTGTTCTCTTGAGTAATACATATAAACCATACTAAATCGTGCCTACTAATATCGTCCTATCGGACAGTTGTTTATCTATAGACAGTAAGTAAAGTAGAAATAAACAGTCAAGAAAGATATAAATAATATAGTGTATACTTACTGTATGAGTATATATATATATTATATATATATATATATATATATATATATTTTTTTTGTGTTTTGTGTTGTGTTTAAAAATTTAATTACATTATGCTACGCGATTCTTGGTTCTCGTGCTAATACAAAACATTCTTATGACAATCGTTATTAAGTAGGAACTCACCTCATATTTCGAACTTAAGCTGTACATTTCTTGTTTTTTGAATCAGGTCCGGGATGTTTTGAATTTTTATACTACCGTTACAAATACGTATTTATGATTGTTTTATACACCCCGCGGTACCGTGATATAGAATATGCGACTTAATTTGTTCTTTATATTTCTTGTTATTGCAAAATGTTTACGTGTTTGAGTAGAAATATAAACAGTCAAGAAAGATATAAATAATATATGTATACTTATGTATATATATATAATATATATATATATATATATATATATATATATATATTTTTTTTTTTTTTTTTTATTCAAAATTTAATTACATTATGCTACGATTTTGGTTCTCGTGCTAATACAAAACATTCTTATGACAATCGTTATTAATAAATTCATATTTCGAACTTAATGTCATTTCTTGTTTTTGAATCATATGTTTTGAATTTTATGCTACCGTTACAAATACGTATTTATGATTGTTTTATACAAATAGTTATAGAATATGCGACTTAATTTGTTCTTTATATTTCTTGTTATTGCAAAATGTTTACGTGTTTGAGTAATTATGCTTTTAGTTTACATTACGATGATATGAGTTTTAACATGCGTTAAAAGGAAAGGGAAGTTCGATTTAATCACGCTAAGGCGTGCTTTAAATAGGTAAAATGAGACACGAATAAAGAAAATGTATTAATTTACAAAGAAAAGTAAACCTCTTATTTGCCAACAAATAAACTAAAAAAAAACATTTTCTTATAAGTATAATATATAAAATAAAAATCAAAGCTTTTCTTAGGTACTTTTATAAGTTTTTATAAGTCAACTCGTGTGAGTCATCTAAGTTGTGAAAATTAGTAGGACCCTGGGAACAGTGTGAGCCTGTGTCTGATGAAATGATGATGATGATTGATTGTATGGATATTATTGATGGTTTATGTCTGGTGATGGTAAGTTATTTGAATGTCGTTGACTAGGCGGTTATGAAACTGATGATTGTTGATGTGGTGAATCTTCATGAACTATGTTTAAATATCCATGTTGACTTTGAGATAAAGCTGATAATTCTGCTTCGTTGACAACTCTAAAAATTTTTGATTTTACCTCTTTTTGGAGATGAAGGGAAATTTTCAGTCGCACCGACATACTTAGGAAAAAACTCCTTATTGAATTTTTTTCTGTTTTTTTTTTGGCTTTCATCTTTAGTGTTTAGGTAGCTTTGCAGCACCTCTGCTACATTAGGTGGAGGTACCTGACGGCATTTTTGTATTTTTGTTGTGTCCTTGTAGTCGATGTTGATCACATCAATGGAGTTGTCGGTGTTGAACTAATATTGAAGTAAGACTATAAAAAGACATTTAGTGTGGTTCTATTGGCATTAGTAAATGCAAATTATCTTTTTATAAGTGTAGATGTAGGTGCCTATGGAAAGAACAGTGATAGGGGAGTATTTGCTTCTTCTAATGTAGGAAAAGCACTGTTGTGAAAATCTTTCAGTATACCTCTAGATAAAAGTCTTCTAGGAACCAATATTATTGTGCCTTACGTAATTGTTGACGATGAAGCATTCCCTCTAAGCAAGCATGTATTGCAACCGTTTCCTGGGTCACAAATTAAAATCAATGTATCAAAAAAAACGTTTAATTATCGCTTAAATCGACCCAGAAGATTATCTGATAATGTTTTCGAGATTTTGACACAAGTATTTAGAATATATCAAAGGCGATTAAAAATGAGCCCCGACCATGTAGACAAAATTATTTTAGCAACCTGTTGTTTACATAACTTTTTACGGCCCTGATCTAATTCCATTACAATCAGTTGACAATAAAAATAAAATTCAAAATTTATGTCGAGTGGGAGGAAATGCAACTGTGGAGGACATGTCTATTAGGGATACATTTGCAAATTATTTCTCTTCTTTCCATCGAGGGTGCGGTTCCTTGGCAAAATGCAATGATAAACAGAGGACTAATAGATATAGAATATGTACATAATTAAATGTACAATGAAGTTATTGTAGTAAATAATGTGTGCATAAAATAAATATACGTTTAACCAATTCATTTGTTCTCCTATCTGCTTCCAAATATTGTCTTTTATTTCAGTGTTAGAATAATTTTTATTTGACATATCAAACAACAATTCGTATTTCGGTACTAAACCCACGAGTTTTTCTTCTTCGTCCGACGTTTTGAACACGTGTTTGGAAGTCCACACTAACCTACAAAGACAAACGCCTTCTGCAGAATCTGAAAAATATTACCCATAGTGTCTTTCGCACATTGGACGGCGCGCAGCAACGGAAAAATATTCCCAACAAAAAATTCCGGCCGCTATGCATACAGCCAAATCCAAAGCAAAGAATTCTCCAACCTCCTCGGGTTTTAAAAAATATTGTATTAAATTTAGAAGGTTTTTTATCCTAATTAAAGTCTCGTCAACACAATGAACCCTCATTACCTACCTTAATCCCTAATCCCTAGTACTGTTGTACGGTCCGCAATTCGGTGCACTTATTTTGTCTGTTTAGGTAGTGGTCCTCAATTCAAACGGTTAAAAGGAACCATATTTTTTTTGGTAGAACTTCAATGCTATAGTAATCGTAAATTATTTGCGTGCTTTTTTCTAGAAGCCATTTTACACGTACTAACATTCTACTGGTTCGATTATTATTTGTTTATTATTAATTCAAATTTAGAACTTTATTTAGCAATTATTGTAATTATAAAAATATACGTGTTTGAGTTAAAACCTAGACAAAAAGAGTGGTGCTTGTACTTTCACGTTTACCTTATGATTTTATGAGTGTTAACAAACGTACCTGACATGGGTTTGAAAGGAACCGTAATATCCTAGGATTTTCATAGAAATGCAACAATCATGTTTTCACACTTTTTTTTATTTGTGTATCTGTAGTAATTTCACACGTTAAAATTCTATTAAATTAGATTAATGTTATCATTTGTTTATTGATATTCAAACCGCTGGCATTGAGTAATATGATTTTTTACTCAATGCCGCTGGGTTATAAATTTGTTCAATAACTCACCCTAATAATGCACTAATGGTTGGTTTAGCTTTTGTCATTTTCTTTAACGCGCACGTGTTTCACTAACCGCAGGTAGAATAAATAAATAAATTTATCATACCTATAACTATTTCTTAAAAAGTGCTTATTTTTTATATAAGTCGATAATAACCGTTAGTGAACATTGTTTATTGCCACAGGGCGTATCGATCGTTTAACAAATTATTAGATTATATCAACAAATTTGTCACAAGATTAGTGGAAATCAGTGTTATTTTTTTATATGATGCCTTAATAACTGTTAGTATCTGATGATAATAGTTTTTACAGCCATGAAAAAGAGCATCGCCGTATGTACTGTTTTACACATAGATAACGTCATTAAATCTGTCATAAAACTTTTTCTCAACAAGTGTTTATTTTTTACATAAGACACATACGGATGCATGCGCATCACCTTATTTACAAAAAAATGGCTTGGTACTGATCGTTTAACACATTAGATTGTATCAACAAATTTGTCACAAGATTAGTGTGAAAGTAGTATTAATTTCTTATATAAGGTCTTAATAGATTTTAGTATCAGGTGGTAATAGTTTTTAGGGCCATGGTACAGGTACTGATCGTTTTACACACAAACATATTGCGTCAATAAGTTTGTAATAAAACTAGTGTTTAAGAAGAGTTTATTTTTTATATAAGACTATAATAACTTTTAATGATCATTATAAAATACTTATCTTTTTTGGGTTTTTTAATGGTGTATTTTAAATTATACAATCTAAACGTTTTGATAATACTTGCAGTTATCTTCGTCAGTAGTAATATCTATCAAAATTGTTTTCAACATCTTTAACAATTTTAATAGATATTACTACTGACGAAGATAACTGTAAATATCGAAACGTTTAGATTTATAATTAAAATACCATTAAAAATAAGTATTTATATGTGTAGTAATATTTTCATTTTTAATGATCATTGTTTATCTGGTGGTAATATTTTTTACGGCGATACAGGACTACGACGCATGCGCATCACCTTACATACGTACACATCTTTATTTTACACATAAATAGATTACCTACATCAACAAATTGGTCACAAAATTAGTAGACAGGCGGTGTTAATTTTCGTATAAAGGCATTAATAACCTTTGTCGTCGACTAGCATTAGAATGCCTTTGTTATTAATGTCAAGATCGTTAATAATTTGTCACTTTATGGCGTGCGTGCTGTAATGTTGTGCCATAAAGTCGTCTTGACGACGACATACAAACAAAGAAATTGAAGAAATTATTTATTTATATTAATACTACAATAAACTTGAAAATAAAAGCAATTATTAAATTGTTAACGTTTCGATTTATTCTAAAATCATCGTCTGAACTTAACATATGTGCAAAGACAAAAGTAAAATTAAAACAAATTTATAAAAACATCAAAGTTGAAATAAAATTATATGACAACAATGACATGACCTGACTGTCAGTTTTAGAAAAATTATATTATCTAAGTAATTAAGCAAGTCATGTCTTGTTGTATATTTAATGTCGGCTTTAAAAATATATAAATTCTTTAATGGCTAGTTCAATTAGAATTTGCCCTTCCAATAATAGAAAAATCTTTATGGTCAATTTATGGTTTTCAATTTTATGTTGAAAAATAGCTGAATTTGGAATTGATTTAGATCGTTTTCCCAATCGAGGGTGATACCTAAATGTTAACGTCGGACATTGAAATGACGTCTTTTCCGATGTACATAGCTAAGCTATTACATTTAAATTGATAAATAATGTTCGATGCAAGATCATCGGAATCATATCCTTGACAAAGAAATGTGATCAATCCTCCAAAGTAGTAAAACAAATTTAATTTTAAAAAAAGGCTTTTTAATTATTCGTTGAATATTACGACGAATGTATAAAATATGTGGTCCAGTATAAGGCAATTTAATGTTATACATTCTTTGATCTCTTTTGGTCATTTTATTGTTAGAAGATTCAAATATATTTCTGAAAAAGCGATTTATACATCTCTATAAAATTTTAGTTTTTTTGTCAATATAATTTAAAATTCAAATTTTAATAAATCTTTTGGAAAAAACCTGTAAAAGGATATTAATTTTTCCTAAATAAGGTAAAATACCATTCATTTCAATTTCACTGCTGAATTTCATGAAGGATGTTTTTATTAAGATAATCTAGGGTTGTACATCATTAGTATTTTAAAATTAAAAAATGTCATCTACATATCTTCTGTATATTAAGGGCTTAAAGTATCAGGACAATTGGTTAACCATTTCTTTTCGTGATATGTTAAAATATTTAAAAACAGGTCCAAAGGTTATTAACTCCATCTGTTTTTATATAAATGATAAAAATAAAAGCATTCGTTAAATTCAACAATTCAATAAACTTAGATTTTTAAAAAAATGAAAATTTTAAAAAAATGTAATATTAATGGTTTCATCTAATGGAACGTTAAAATTTTTATAAAAACTAACCATAAAACCATTTTAAATTCATCTTTAGAAACAATTTCAGCAAATGAAAAAGAATTTAATTACAAGTTCACTTTCAGTTAGTTTTAATGAGGAACTAGGTATTTACAAGAAGATAAAAGTTGTATTAATTGAACTAAAAGGTCAAACAGAAGGTTTTTACTTTTAAGGCCATATAATCGTAGGTTGTGATCCAGTTAGCGGTTTCTTTGAAAATTTTAACAGAAACTGCTTTAAGTCTTCGTTGAAATCATCTTCAAAGATAACATAAAAACATATTTAAAATACATTGATAAATTTTGTATTGTCAGAAATAATTTTTAACATTTCACAATGGTTTAAAATGACTACTCCATTACCTTTATCAGGTTAATAAAACTAGATTTTGTTTTAATTTCGTAATATAGTATATTCTTCTTTAGATAAATTTGATGGATGGTCAAAATGTTTAATGAATTTAGAAATATCTTTAATCTTGTTATTATTCCATCCCAAGTTATTCTACAAGGAGGTTTGAAACATATGAATTTATTTTATTATAAAAATATACCTGTTTGTTCCATAAATATATCGATAATTTTAATATTCAATAATGCAAAATTAAACCCTTGAAAGTATTCTTTTCAGTTTGATTGAGTTAAAGAATGTTAAAATTTTATCAGGAGATAAATTGATGATCTGTTAGAAATTTAATAAATGTTTAGTTTCTTATTATGTGTTTTAGTTATTTTATCTAATTTATTTATTAATTTATTCCATTTAGAAGAAATCCATAAATATTCTGTAAAACTATTTCAAAAATTAAGATTTTTGATAAATTTTTTCTTAATAGATTAAAAGTTTTTTAATTTATATTTCAATAATTTTTTTTTTCTTTTATGTTAATTATTTAAAATTGGCTTGATAACTTAAAGTTGGAAAATTTTTAGTCATTTTCAAAAAATTAAAATTTTTAAATTTACATCGACAGTTTTATATTTGTTTCTCAATTTGTCTTGTTTTGTAAAAATTATGTCCATTTTTATTTTAATTTTAAAAACTTTATTAAAAAAAAATTTTAAATAAATGAAGTTCCGTTTTGAATAAATCGAAATTTTTTTTTCAAATTTTTCTTTTTAATAAAACTTGAATATGATCTGTAATTAATATAATATTAAAGAAATTTGTTTAATTTAATGGGTTGGAATTTCCGGTAAGTTCCCTCAGATGTTTCAAGAAGGCGTTATTTGAACTGCTGAAGATGTTGATATAGATATTTCTCGGTTACTCATTTGTTGTTACTATTTAAGGTTTAATTTTTTCTTGTTTTCGATGGAGTCTACCACGTACCCTTCAGCAACAGCATCGTTTTTCCAATCCCCATGCCGTTTTATAGTTCTAATGTCAGCTCCACTATCTGCCAAGATGTGTTAACCCCAATAGGATTAGAGGTACATTTACACCCATTGTAGAATAAAAAAAACTTTTCAATCTTCACATGCTTCAGTCTTGAACTCATGTACTTTTTAATGCGGTTAATATAATTTACTCTACTGTCATCGTTTAATATGGTAAAAAGCCTAGGTCTATGTGTTTTGGTATCTCTAATATAAACCACAAAGACAGAACATTCTCCTTTAATATCTCCAACACACAGATTGCACAATTCTATGCGTCTACAACCGCCAAACACGCCAAATCTTGCAACTACCTAAAATGTAATCATATTTATTAAGAATTATCTTAAAAGTAAAAATTTACCTTCATATTTTCGTTGGGTGCTTCAAGAAAAAAATTAAGTAAGTGGCTCTTTTGAAAACACTAATGACTTCTCTGGTATGTACCCAACAGAACAGTTTTTCAAGTGTGCCGAAAGTTTTGAAAACTTTTTGAGACGTAACATACATTTTAATTTGGAGTACATGCACCATAATGAAGACGATTTGTAGTTTTTCGACTAATAAAATAAATACAAAGAACCTTTAATAAATGATGCAATGAACTTACCTGATCAATGAAATACGCGAGCAAAACCTTCTCTCTAACAGTTTCCTCATTATTATTGCGCATCTGTTCAATAAATCTTTCTTATAAATGATTTCGGACTTTTTAGGTATAAGACTCAACTCAGCTTCTTCTGCTTTTTTAAGGATTTCTTCATCCACGTCTGAATCCATTTTTGCAAAATTTGTTTATTTACAAAAAATAAATGACACTTATGACTTATAATGCAAAACTATGGCAACTATAATAAGACCGTTCATGAATTCCTGCGAAATGATATTTTTTTTGTAACTATCTGAAATTATTATTTTATTTAAATTGTGTCTCAAAGTGGCTAGTTCGACGACATGTAAGAAAAATGGCTCAATAATATGATGAGTGATAACCTAGCACTCTCGCCCAAACATTAACTTTTTGGGAATTTAGATCCTGGTTTGTAAAATATTATGTGGATTCGCAGTAGCCCATTCTCTGCAATTTTGCACGTTTGGTTCATTAAAATGTTATTCAAAAACTCCCTATCTTGGTTACATTTATCTATAATTTGCAAGCAAAATGCACTTCTTTTCTCTAAGCCATTCTTACGCAACTCTTGATGACACTGGTATTTGCAGGAGCGAAAGTTATGCTTTCTTAAAATTCGAAGCACCCGAGTGTGATGCAAGCCCAAGCTTCTTGCTTGGGTCCTTAAACTTATGTGCAGATGTTCCGCAACTGCAGCCAAAACATTGAATATATTGTCATTTTCCTGGCGTTGGCGTACATTTTGAACTTCATTATTGTACTTGCAGTTATTTAATAATGTGCCTGTTCTCTGATGTTTTGGTACGATTCTGTCGACGGTGTGTACTACTTGGAATTGACCGATTTTGATATTTTACGCTAATAAAGTACTCACTTGGCGGGCACTACCTCCAGCATAAAATAATTTTAGTATTTCTATATTTTCTTCAGTTGAGTACATTTTAAGCCGAAGACTTTTATAATTATCAATTTATTAAGTAAGTATACATTTAATAAACGTCAAATAGGAATAATAGATAATTATGCATGCTGTGTTTTTTTTACATAATTGCAAGGCATACCCGATTTCTTTTAAAATGAAAGTTTTTATTTTGCCAACTTCTACGGTTTAGGAAAACTAAAATTATAATTAATATTGTGTACAGATGTAGTATTTTTTTCTCTACAAAAATCGTATTTACAATTTTTCTGTAAAAGGCACCACCCTGTATATGTATATACATATATATATATATATATATATATATATATATATATATATATATGTATGTATGTATACGTATATGTAGGTATATCCCAAAATTAATTGGCTACATTTAATTAAGTAAACGAAGGGAATATTTTAAACACGCGTTAATGTAAAAACGTTATCAGCATTTTGCGAATTTTTTTTTATCAGAAGTCGAAGGTGTGTCACTTGTACCGATAGATGACGTTTATGTACCTAAAAAAATAGTAAATAAGGCGAGGACTATCAACCGTGTAGCAAAGACACGTGTAGCATTTCTTAAGATAACCTAATTTTTTGCAAATTTTTTGAATAAAAGTCCTCGCATGGTCATAAATAAGCCCTAAAGGACCTATTCAAAGAAAGTTTATAAAGTATCTTTCGTAAATACTAGAAAGTTGGACTTTACAACAAAAAGCCAGATGCCTCTTTTGTTTTCCCACTATGTCTATCTGAGCATTGTCTAATAGAAATAACTTCTTCTATCCTTAATTTCTATGTTGTTCACAACACTGATGGAACCGTACGATGCTAAATGAAGTGATTTACGGGATTTCTTTATAACATTTCTATGGTGTGAATATTATATTAAGTCGTCCTCATCTTCGGACATTGCTCTTATGTATAGGAATAGGTCATTCTCGTTCCCAATTCTGGTTAAATGGAGCTATCTTTGAAAAATAAATCTAATGAACTGATAGAGAGTCATGCAGACTACTTTGGTGCTAGAAATACCTGCAAAAGTGTTATCACTAAAGCTAAAAAGATGTTTGAACATCGAAAATCCAATGAACTCACTACATCTATGTGCAGTTGTAAACTTTGGTCTTCAGCTAAAGCCATCAGTAAAAACTTTGGTACATCTTCATTTCACCCCATTATATACTTTGACGGATCTATAGTTGCTGATTCTGTAGACAAAGCCAATATTTTTGTGAATTCACTTGCAACAAAGTCGTGTTTTGATGATTCTGGGAAATATGCGAACCTAATCAACTCTCCTTTAGACATTATGAAACAAATTCATTTTCGATACAAGCTCCTACAATCGATCATGTGTAGGCTTGATCTCAATAAGACGACTGGCCCAAACGGTATCCCAGCTATTGTCTTAAAGAAATGTTCACCCGAACTAGTACCAGTCCATCTAATCTCTATTCGATCTCTATGTCCTCGGGGGAATTTCCTTTAACATGGAAGTTAGCAAATGTTTAACCTATTCACAAAAAACGCGATAAGACCGATCCCTCCAACGACCGTCCATTTGCCACCACTTCATTTTGTTTAAAATCATTGAAAAAGCTGCTTGCTTTCCTTGAAACAAACTCCAAAAAAATTTGCATTAAGGCGAGCGTGCCACAAGAATCAGTTATAGTGCCTACACCTTTTGTACTATACTTAAATGATCTTATTTCTTCACCGACTAACTTAGTCCATTGCTTTTGCAGTAACCTCATTGTAGTTCATCTTAGTCTACTCACACTGGTAACCAACCTTCTGTCTCAAATCAAATTATTGAAACTGAAATGACAATTTCAATCAATAAAAACATTCAACGTGTTCAGGAATAAGGAAGTAATAATTTAGTTAAGTTTAATGCTAATAAAACTCAGTGTTGCCTTGTGTTCGCCAACAAAAATCGATCATTTCCTGTTGAAAGTATGAACGGCTCAGATCTTGTTTTCAGTTTTCAGTTCCTGTTTTCCTCTCACTTATGATATGAAAAAATTTAAGCCGTTCATAGGCATCTCCACTTTATAATAAGTTAAGTGAACTCTTAACTTTGGAACTGAAATGATATTTTTTTAAAGGTAATCCAATTTTTCTTAATAGAGGTATTATGCAGAAATAAATACGTTCTGAAGCTGCATTATCAGAGCCTTAAAGTGAGCAAAGTAAGTGAATATCTAGAAAACAATTTACTATGGAGTAAATATACAACACTTTTTTTAAAGGTAATCAAATTCTTTGCAACTTTTCTTAATGAACGTTTTTCGTAGAGATAAATAAGACCTAATAAGTTGCTTTATATGATCCCTACAGTAAGGGAATATCTCAAAAACTTCACTCCGTTGCAAAAGTATAAAGACCTTTTTTAAATATAACATGATTTTAGGTAAGTTTTCATAATGAAGGTTTTTCGTTGGTTAACAAATATATCCTAAAAAGCTACTTTATAAAAGCTTTAAAGCAAGTAAAGTAACTGAATAGAACTCCGGCACCTCGCCTTTCACTTTTGTGGGCGTCGCCCACGTGTGAGACTGTGTTTTTCACCCCTACTATTGGCGGTTTCTTTTCGGAGGCCTTTTTCAACCCCTTGATGGAATTTTCATTCCTAATTGCGGGCCTTTTTGTTTTTACTCGCCCACGTATGAGACCGTGTTTTTTACCTCTATTATTGGCGGCTTCTTTTCGGAGGCTTTTTTCAACCCTTGATGGAATTTTCAACCCTAATTATTTTTGGTTGTATTAAGAGCCTTTTTGACAGCCATGCCTTTTTTGTACTTGCTCACGTGAAGAAGAGCACATTTAGGACTTGGGATTGGTTTGGAGTTGGGATTGGGGCAGGATGTTGGCTTCTTTTCGGGGGCCTTTTGCAACCCTTGGTCGCAGTTTAACCCTTAATTAAGATCCTTTTGGTTGTATTAAGAGCCTTTTCGGCAGTTCAGCCTGGAGGTTAGGCAATTGTGCGTATTCTTTTAATTCCTATCTACAGATTGTAACCTTCCAAAATTTTATTTATACATTGGGGTTGTATTCTAATAAGGAGGACTAATGCTAGCTTGTAAGACACGTGTAGGGCTTCGAAACTTGTTCTCGGGCCTTCGCCCCCTGGCTGGAGATGGAATGGGGACCCTAACCTTATAAGACAAGTGTAGAGCTTAGCTCCTATCGTGCTCCCTTAGTGCAATTGTATCAGGGTCAGCGCCCTGGCCCCTTTGAGTTAAAATTGATTTTAGCGCCATCTAGTGGCGTATAGACTAATGAACTATTTCTATAATAGAAGTTAATCATACACACCTCTCTTGCCCTATCTCGTTTCTCTCTCTCTCCCTCTCTCTACTTCGGCTCTTTCTCACACACAAACAAATCAGCTAATTAATTAATTAATCAATCAATCTCAAATAAATCATGCTCGAGCAAATCAATCAGATCAATCTCAATCAATCAACCGAAATCATGTCTTACAGTTTGCGGAAACCAGATTACAGTTCAAAACTGAATACATTAAAGTCTAAATTAAATATGACGTGAAATAATAAATAATTTCTACCCTAATGCAATGATGCTTTATATATAGACAGATTCTCTCTTTCTAAACAGGCACCACCTTTACATTCGGAAAGTTATGTCTGATTTATTTGCATGTCCAGTTACATACACACAAAATTGTTTCATAGAAACGTGTTCATTAACAGTTATAAAAACCCCATTAAAAAGACTGGAAAGTAATAATTACTTATATATATATATATATATATATATATAACATAGAGTTAAATTAAATTAACATGTTTTTAAGAATATCAAACTGATATAATGGAAATAAAAGGCAAAAGGTTTTAAAGGTGAATTAACAATAACTACAAGTTTAAAATCTTTTTAAAAGCTTTTTGACAGATGTATTTATGATAAGGTCAGGCTTGCATGTACAAAAATATAGAGGTGAACTAGCTAGCTAACGTGTTTTGCTGCTACATGCATCACAATATTGAAGATTCTGTTTTTGTATTAGAAAACTTACTACAGTCTCGAAACAGAATGCAGATAAAGTTGAAGGAAATGAATACGGTACAGCTTCTGAGAACGAACTGAAAGATCTGAAGAGTATGCAGCATTTCCAGAGCCGTGCTGAAACCAGTTAATTTAGGGATAACCTCATGTCCATGTAATAATAATAATAGTGTCTGATAAAAACTGTTAGGGGTTATTAGCTGCTTTATAGGTTGTTACAATATAATCGTTCAAGGTGAAGACGATGAGATGAATGTATCTCAAAATCTCGATGATGGTGATACTCTCTACGAAATTTCAAGTAAATTAGATTACGTCACTCTTATTTCAGATTAGAAATTTTAAATCGTTTGGTTAACATTGCTAGTAATCTCAACTGGTAAAAATCCATATAACGTGAAGTACGTGTGTGTGTGTGTCTGTGTGTGTCTGTGTGTGTGTGTGTGTGTGTGTGTGTGTGTGTGTGTGTGTGTGCGTGTGCGTGTGCGTGTGCGTGTGCGTGTGCGTGTGCGTGTGCGTGTGTGTGCGTGTGTGTGTGTGTGTGTGCGTTAGCAAAATTTTTTAAATATTTGTAAGCATTTTGAATGTAAATTTATAAGTACAATATAAATGCTAAAATACCAGTAGCAGTAATCAGGTTTTGTGTATTACTTTCTAAATTAGTTAATGATCGGAATGCAATAGCCGGTTTATATCCAACCACTCATAAAACGTGTTTAGTGAGACTACATGTGGATATGTTGTATAAAAAATATTTCAGTTCAACCGAAAGAAAAAACGCTTCTAAAGGTAAACGTATTATTTTTAATATATATGCTTTTTCCTTGATATTGCTAACAAAAATGTTGATTAAGATTTTTAAAATATATTATTACTCTTATAGGATGACATCATAAGATCTGGTCTACAAATAGTTGGTAAGTATTCGTGGATTTTAAACTTGTAGTTATTGTTAATTCGCGTATAATAATAAAACCATTAAAACCTTTTGCCTTTTATTTCCATTATATCAGTTTGATATTCTTAAAAACATGTTAATTTAATTTAACTCTATGTTATATATAAGTAATTATTACATTCCAGTCTTTTTAATGGGGTTTTTATAATTGTTAATGAACACGTTTCTATGAAACAATTTTGTGTGTATGTAAATAAATCAGACATAATTTTCCGAATGTAAAGGTGGTGCCTGTTTAGAAAGAGAGAATCTGTCTATATATAAAGCATCATTGCATTAAGGTAGGAATTATTTATTATTTCACGTTATATTTCATTTAGACTTTAATGTATTCAGTTTTGAACTGTAATCTGGTTTCCGCGAACTGTAAGACATGATTTCGGTTGATTGATTGAAATTGATCTGATTGATTGGAGAGAGAGAGAGAGAGAAACGAGATAAGGCAAGGGAGAGGTGTGTATGATTAACTTCTATTATAGAAAATGTTCATTAGTCTATATCACCACTAGATGGCGTTAAAATCAATTTTAACTCAAAGGCGCCAGGGCGCAGACCCTGATACAATTGCACCAAGGGGGCACGATATGAGCTAAGCTCTACACTTGTCTTATAAGGTTAGGGTCCCCATACCATCTCCAGCGAGGGGGAGAAGGACCGAGAACAAGTTGCGAAGCCCTACACGTATCTTACAAGCTAGCATTAGTCCTCCTTATTAAAATGCAACCCCAATGTATAAATAAAATTTCGGAAGGTTACAATCTGTAGATAGAAATTAAAAGAATACGCTCAATTGCCTAACCTCCAGGCTGAACTGCCGAAAAGCCTCTTAATACAACCAAAAGGATCTTAATTAAGGGTTAAACTGCGGCCAAGGGTTGCAAAGGGCCCCCGAAAAGAAGCCAACATCCTGCCCCAATCCCAACTCCAAACCAATCCCAAGTCCTAAATGTGCCCCTCACGTAAGCAAGTACAAAAAAGGCATGGCTGTCAAAAAGGCTCTTAATACAACCAAAAATAATTAGGGTTGAAAATTCCATCAAGGGTTGAAAAAGGCCTCCGAAAAGAAGCCGCCAATAATAGAGGTAAAGAACACGGTCTCACACGTGGGCGAGTAAAAACAAGAAGGCCGTAATTAGGGATGAAAATTCCATCAAGGGGTTGAAAAAGGTCTCCGAAAATAAACAGCCAATAGTAGGGGTGAAAAACACAGTTTCGCACGTGGGCGACCGTGCGGAATCCCAAGGTCAAATGACGTCACAAAAGTGAAAGGCGAGGTGCCGGGGTTCTACTTATAGAAAATTATTAATTTTGGTGTAAGCAGTACAGAGACAATTTTCAAAGATAATTCAATTGTAGATAAATTTTCATAAAGAAAGTTTTTTGTAGGTTAATAAATACATCCTAAAATGTTACTATACACAAGCTTTACGGTAGGTAAATTAAGCAAATATCTTAAAAATATTAACTTTGGTGTAAACAGCGTGGAAACGTTATTTAAAGATATTTATGATAAGTTTTGTTATGAACAAATAAGTTCAAAGGTAAATATGTAATTAAAAATTATTATTAATTTTAATTTTAATAAAATTAATAACAATTTTTATTTAAAGATAATTCATACAAGTTTTCATAATAAAAGTTTTTTGAAGGTACGCCCTAAAACGCTCTTTATAAGTCTTAAGTAAGTGACTATTAAAGATAATCCAATTTTACGCAACTTTTTATTGAAAGGTTTTGTACAGTCATAAATAAGTTCTACTTTTTATCACAGTGTAAGTGAACATGTCGAAAACTTCAATTTGTTGCAAAGGTATTCAGACCTTTCTTAACGATAACTTAATTCTAGACAAGTCTTCATAACGAAAGTTTTCCATGGATTAATAAATACGCTCTAAAAGGTACTTTATTAATGCCTTAAAATAAGTAAATAAGCAAATTGTTTGATAGAGATAAATAAGACTTAATAAGTTACCGTATACTATCCCTAGAGTAATTGAATGTTGCGAAAACTTTGTTTGAAAAGCACATTTTAAAGATAATTCCATTTAAGACAAGGTATAATTATGAATGTTTTTGGTAGGTTAATAAATAGTCTTAGAAAGCCACTTTATAAAAACCTTAAAAAAATAAGATAAATAAATATCTAGAAAACTATTAACCTTGGCATAAAAAGAACTGAGACCTTTTCTGAAGATAATTCAATTGAAGTTTTCATAATGAAAGTTTTGTTAGGTTACGTCCTAAAAAGTTTCCCTGTAATTCTGATATAACGCTTGATTAGATGATTTCCGTGAACTTATAAACAATGATCTAATTGAATATTGGCAATAGCGACACTACCTCCCATTACATAATCAAGAAGTCATAAAGTCAAATCTTAAAATCTAAAAACCTGAATAACACCAATGATAAGTTCAATTGCAGTTTGCTGTTTATGAACTTGCACGTATATATTGTTTTATTTTAGAATGAAGAATCAACTACAACTATCCAAATATTTACAACCAAGATTTTCTCTAACCACAAAAAATCTAAAAGTACTATACACGGAAAAAGAAATTCGTTGGTATAATCCACACAAACCCAAAGTGTCTGAGAATGAATCCAGTCTAACGCAACCAACTCGAAAATACCATGCTAGGTACAAATGACGAATTCCAAATGACATTGAAACTACTCAACCTCCAAAATCTGTAACTAAAACAAGGCGTTTTGTGCCTAAACCTCTTTACAGTAGACGAACACCAATAAATGTACTTGAAGAAAAACTAAACAAAATCAATCTCGAAAGTTGTTCGCAGGTTTAATTTGAAGTCAGCGTGCAACGATTTGAAGTTCTTTCTATTTACAATCCAGTACCTAACATCGTCCATTCTGATAATTTGGTTAATGGTGATGCGATATAAACTTCAACTACTACAGTAAATGTAGAGAAACAATCGACATAAGCTGATAATTATTTTTCAGGGTGATACAACTAGTCAAGCAACCATGCGCTAACTTTATTAATTCGAATGAAACAAATACTCCTATGTTATACACATCTCGTATGGAAAATGATTCTACTACCACAACTACACAAAATGCGCTAATATCTAACATAGCTTCAGCCGTTTCTAAAATTGTTTCTTCTACATTACAAACTTGTAGTACCAAACCACAATAGATCACAGAATCTTTTATAATTATTGAATCTTCACAAATTATATCCTCAACATCCTCAATTACGACATATCCATCCGAAATTATAACAATTATAAATATAGCGTTTGATGATTACACTAAAAAAAAACTTCTGACATATCCACTCCCGTTATTATGACTCCTCAGTCAAGCGCTTCTGCCATTCAAACTGTTAGGTTCATACCCGACTTCTGGATCTAGTACTACTGCATATTCTAGCACTACTGAGTCGACTACACCTTTTTCAATTGTAGATTCTACC
The DNA here is from genome assembly GCA_036346205.1 of Vesta saturnalis. Classification (NCBI taxonomy): domain Eukaryota; kingdom Metazoa; phylum Arthropoda; class Insecta; order Coleoptera; family Lampyridae; genus Vesta; species Vesta saturnalis. The sequence goes on from JARFJB010000976.1 coordinate 47,845, forward strand.
ACAAGCCTATCTGAGTCTACTTCTTCTCGTCCATATCCACCTACAGCAACTCTTCCGGAATCTTCAATAAAAGCACGACCTCCTACTACCAATTCAGAATCGCAAACGCAAACACCCTCTTATGTTACCGATACATACCCCGCTGCTAGTACAATAAGCAGCAGTACGTTATTCAGCACAAACACTTCAGAGTATCAAATGGAAATTTCGCCCTTACATCTGTAGAAGGCCCATATCCTGCTTCTAGTACAATCAATCCATCTTCGGAATCTACAATTTAAACAAAATCGTCCTCTTTTGCTATTTAGACTAGCCTATTTATTTCTACTACCGAGAGTACCGTTCAAATGCAATCACTTTGTTGTTACCGGTCCATACCCCCTAATACCTTAACTAACTCCACTACCACACTTCCTACCGAACGTGCAGCTCAAAAATAATCCTCTGGTACAAAATCTGCTATTATGACTAGTTCTACATCACTGAGCACATCAGAAACAATACAAACACAAACACCTTCGCTTGCTATCGGACCATATCCTGGTGTCAGTCCGTCTATATCACTCAGTGCAACATACTCAGAATCTACAACTCAGACAAATCTTCTTCAGTTACAGTACTACACCTTCATCACAAACACACACACACACACACACACACACACACACAACCGCCATCTTTTGCAAACGGAGCATATCCTCCTACTGTTATGTTTAGTCCAATATCACTAAGAATATTTTCAGAAACAATACAAACACAAACGCCATTGCTTGCTACTGGACGATATCCCGCTGCTAGTACGCCTAGCCCGTCCATATTACTCAGTATAACATCTTCAGAATCTACAACCATCTTCTATTACGAAACCTGCTAGTACTACACCTACATCACGTCAAACACAAACACAATCGCCTAGTTCTTCCGTTCCAGTAAGTACAACATTGGCAGCATCTACAACCCAAACACAATCTTCTTGTGTTACGGAATCTGCTACATCACCTTCAGTCTCCACAAACAGACACAATCGCCCTCTTTCGTTACCGGGCCATATCCTTCTGTTAGTTCGACTAGTCGTCTCATGTCCCTAAATACATCTTCAGAATCCACAACTCAAAAAGAATCTTCTCCTGTTACGGGACCTTATCCAACAGGTGGTACTAGTATACCTGCATCAAAGTCAACGCAATCTTTTTTTGTTGCCGGACCATATCCTTCTGCTAGTGCTACTAATCCATTTACCACAACTTCCGAAGCGCCAATCCAAACTCAGTATTCCTTAACCGTTAATTTTCAATCAAGCAGTACTAGGAAAACAACACAATCAGAAGTTATAGACCCATATCCTCGTAGAGACACAACTATTTCTGCACCTGTATTATTTCCTATCACACAATTTCCATACCTTCGTGTTAAAAGTTTCGATTTTGTAGCGCAATATCAGAAGTATTAGTACCTCGTCCCACTACTCCAAAATCAACAACATTAATCAGAATTACAACACTTGACCAAAAATCAGACTCAAGTGATTCTCCAAACACAATAACAACATCAGAAGATCCATTTACTCTACCAACTTTATCCAATTTTGAAGTAAGTCCAGATAGAGTATCCGTATATTCACCTAACGACATATCAATCACTTTTTTACCTGAAGAAGCTGTCAGTACAACACTGTCACTTTCTGGTAGAGCATTAACTGTAACTGGTAATAGTATTGCCGCCATCAAATCTAGCACTACTACTACTACTACTACTTCGAAACCGTCAACCTCATCAACGATAGTTTCGAGTAGCTCTAATTCAGCTGATGAAATTTCGAAAGACGTTTCATCTAATACTATTAACACAAATTCTGTTACTGACAAAATTGATATTACTAACATTATTAACAACTAACGTACGAAAATCAACGACGACAACTAGCACAACTGTTACGATGGAAACTCGTAAACCAATGCGATTATCCTTTGAAATAACGCCACCCACGAACGGTATTTCGGAAGCACCTGAAAAAGACTGTTTCATTTTTTCAGTGTTGCAAAATAATACAATACTGAGGAAACGTCCAAGTCGTTTTCCAAATAAACAAACGCCTTTCCTAATTTACGGTCTTTTACCTAACCACACTGTAGTTCAAAAGTTTCCAAATGGAACAATTGTTCCGATGGAACCTGTAATTCAGGTAAATGGATTTGATACGCGTGAATATTCTCCGGAATTAATAAGTAACCAAGTAACAAGGAACGAGGATAACCAACGGAATAACAAGGTTTTGACGGTACTCATTCTTAAAGACATTTTGGGGAATTGTGCTTAGCTTTCTTTCTTCATTTATTAAAAATCATCTGGCAATCGTATTTGTTTTAATATTATCAATCGTTATCAGGCTTGAATTAATTGCTATTCATATCGAACAAGTTAGTTTAACGTGTAAATAATGTTTTAGATTCAAAGTGTGAATAACGCACTTCAAGAAGCACCACTTCTGAATCACAGATCACCACGATGCTTCCACCACTTGTAGAATTACTTGGAGGTGAAACCATGAGCGAATTCAGTAACATAGTGGATCAAACAAATGGGGAACAATCAAGCAGAGTTCAAACTTTGGAAATTGATTCAATGGTAAGTCTTTGTTGTTTCAATTTTGAACAAAGTTTAATGATTGTAAAACTAACTGTATGATTTTCAAAACTATTTAACACATAACTCCAAAATAATTATCACTATTACAAAAAAATATAGTTATCGTTAATTATTCTGCATGCCAGCTAGCTTCAATGTTAGAGTGTGGATTATGCCATCATAAAAATCCTACAACAAACGCCAGCAATAAATGATAGGATCACGTAATGAGCAATATTAACAAAGCGCCATCAGTTCTTAACTTTTCAATAAACTTTCAGAGGTGATAACTTACCTGAACTGAAATAAAAAAAAACTAATCCGTAATCAGAAACTCAGATGTCTATTATAAATTTAATCAATCAAATGCAAATTATTAAGTGAAAAGTTCAAACACTAAACCAATATTTCAAATTCAAATGATAACTTTATTAAGCCAACACAGTCATTAAGATAGGAATTACATTTTTATGAGCTTCTAATAGGCGATTGTACGCTAGCTAGCAGTTGACGTTAGTAAATATGATCAATGAAAAAGTCACGTAATGATGAATAGTTACAAGGTGCAATCATTTCTTAATTTTTAATAAATATTCGTGTTTGGTTTATTTTAACATTTTATTTAATAATTATGATTAAACTGCTTAATTATACGAAGTGTTTGGTTTATTGTAGAATCTTACATTCATTTTATTTAATTTATGTAAAACTCGAAGCTAATGTTCCTTTATCTATCTGGCAAGACTGCGCGTTAGAATGTATAGATAGGTTTGATGGTTATAACAAATACGACCTGGTATTCACGAAAATGTTTTGAAGGTAATAGAAGTGTGTTAAGTTTTGTTTTTAAGTGATTTGTGTAATATGGTCAAATAATTAGAAATATTGGAAGATATCATTTTCCTATCCATATGACCGGTTGCAAATTATAGCAGATAAAGGTAAGTACTATTCTTCTTATTCATTTTACAGTCCATTTATAATAAACAATTCGATAGCAAAGTGTTAAGTTTGAACTTGAAACATAAGCAGCAAACCCCTAGTCAGTAGTTAGTACGTCTGTTGTAAATTTAACCAATCAAATTCAAATTATCTTAAAGTTCAAACAATAATTAAACTATTTTAAATTAAAAAAATTGAGATAGCACAATGATCGCGAAAAAGAATGAAATTTGTATAAGAGTAAATACATTTAAATAATAAACAAATTGTGTCTAGAAATGACTTAATAAATATGATAAATGATGATAAATGATAATATTGACTTCAACATAAATTCAAATGTGAAATGCTGTTCTAATATGATTCATATCAGGTAGATTATTTACATAAAATGTAAATAATACCTTTGATGTTATAACATGAAGGGTCTGAATAGTTAATTTGTATGTATAATTGTAGTATTTTAATTGATGTATTGGAATGACGTTTCATATTCTGTATCTAAACATTTTCTAGATCTTTCTTTCCAACGTTTGTTACGGTCGAAAATAAAACTAAAACGGCAGGTAACAGATAATTAGAGTGCACCGGACTAGCTTGGTGGGACAGAGGGCGTGGGCGTGTTTTTGAATTTAAAAATACTGAAGGTGGTTAGTCGTATAGTCGAAAGTCGCAAATAAGGGTACGTCGTAATTAGAATAAAGTCAAGTAGAAGGGCGTCAGACTGTTATTAAGACGAAATCGGTAAGAATACACCTGGGTACACGCAAATAAACCAGCCTTCAACAGTCAAAAGATCTCACTTACCTTACGTTGGCTACCTTCAGGTGCGCATCGGAGATGCTTCGAAACTTTAGCTCTAGAACAAATCTTAAAAATATCCACACACTCAAATACCAAAGTAGCGTGGGCGCAAATCAGCTGTTGGGTTTCAATGACTTCTTTAACTTTATATTTCGTTACGTTACCCCCAACTCTTGTGAACAAAACAATTCAAACACAATAATAAAAAAAATAATGAACGTTAAATGTTACGCTTAAATCTTATTAACTCAAATTTAAATACTACTCATCTTCAAAGCTCTGCCATTAATTGAACTCCAAACCAAAATAATTAAACATAAGCTAGATAAACGTCATTTAATATTCCTCTAAACGGTTACGTTAAACAACACAAAATATTTAATAAAACTGTATGATCCTGAATGCTTCAATTGCAGGAAATTACCAATGGTTACTTTAACATGAATCAATTAAAAAATCATGAAATGAAAATTTAGCTCTCAATTAATTCTTTAGTTTGAATAATAAAATTACTACTCTTCGTAAATTATTGCTTTCGCTGGTCGGGAGGAGACCACAAATTAATACCATAAAATTCAGTTAATTGTTCGTCTATTATATCTAAATATTCTCAAAAAGCACACAAATACATAGATTTATTTACACTGGTTTCGGTTTGATTTAAAATCTTAATTAATAGAAAACGGAAACATAAAATGATCAACCTTACCAAGTGTCCTTTAATTTTAAACTACGGAAATAGAATCATCTAAATGTGAATAATTTCAAAACAATACGTAACCAATTGGTCACTAAAAATCAATTTTACCATACGAAATCTTCATATACATAAATTTGCAGTATATTTAGCTAAATAATAAAAAACAAAATACCAAAGATGTCGCAAATAAAAGCAGTTCGTCAACCTTTTATTGAGACGACGTGAAAGCATCAAATTCCGCAAAATAACACCAAAACAAACGAATGCGTTTATTCGCTCGTCAACCAATAATTTCACCAAGTTTACAAACAAAGTTATGATAAAGCATTCACAATAACGTAAATATTGGGTTACCTTCTCCACAGGCAGAAACGAAAGCAGCGGGACCGGGTCCAGGATACCAGTAGAATGTCCTCGATCGGAAAACCAATACGGCAATTTCCCAGTCTTAATTTCAATAGCAATACGTTTATCTTAATTGGTCAGCACGTTATATAGTTTATGTGCACAAAACGAGTAGCTTTTACACACGAGATATTTACACACTTGACTGTTCAATTAAATTGGTAGCTCTATTTACAAGTTTGGTTAATTATTAAAATGGAAAAAATGTCTATTTTATTTATTTACAGTGAGACTTGGTCTATCAAAGGCTGTTTATAAAGGCACAAAAACACAGGGTTGGGGACACAATACTCCGTCAAAAACAATTCTTCAAATCAGCCAAGCGATAAAAAAACTTCGTAATTCAGGAATCACTGGTTAAACACTGTCCTGATTACGAAAAGGTAGGTCTAGTAGACCACAATACACCACATAAAGTTCTCCGGCCTGGTGAATCAACAACAAAATCCGCACAAGCAAAACGGACTCACAGTCCACGATAAATTCGATGGAACCGGGAACATCGACGGTAACAGCGGTGCCCACCTGCATACCACAACTTCCTTCACCAGATCTAGATCAAGACTGAGCACATACATTCAAACATTTTTCAGTTTCGCTATATTCGATTTTAAAAACGACAACCAATCCTACTGCTCATGCATTCAAATTATAAAACGCGGTAGAAACGATAAGCTCCTTCCCGTAAATGATCCAGAAAGATTGCGTCATATTTTCGCCTTCTCCCAAGAAATTTCCAAGGGTTGCTTTTCCAAGTAAGCAACGTTTATCCACTCTAGAATGCATATGCACTTGAAGTTTAATGAGTTCATATTGTAATCCAGCTAAATATAACCTGCTCCTATAATGATAATTTTAATTCAAAGTGAATAGGTAAACTGTACTGCAAATGAATCTTGGCTCCGTTCGTCAAATGGAAGTTAACAGAAACATAATACGAAAAACAACTTGGAGTTTTATGTCAACAAACGCGTTTTAAATATATTTTAAACCATACGAAAATTTGTATAATTTCAATCATAATGTAAATTAATTCTAACAAAGAAATTCCCTTTAAACTAAGTACGACAAATTCTAATCTGAAATACAATATCAAGCAAACGACATATCAATTTAATTCAACTTTATGAAGACACATAAAAACAAAAAATTTCGTTAGCATGAAAACGAGAACTGAGTAAACAGAAAAAGAAACTAAAAGAAAAAAATACGTATATATATATATATATATATATATATATACAGGGCGTTCAAACACACATTACACGATATTGCTAATGTTATATTTGAGATGTGTATAACTTGCTTAAATTGGTGATTGTGATAGTGGTAAATTCATACGTGGCATGATTTTGTTGGACTGACAGTAAACCGGTACTGCTATCTTAGATAGGGGTAGTATAATTAATAAGGGACTTTGACTGTCAAAATATTAAAATAGCAAAATCTAAAGTTAGTAACTCATATATCTATTCTAAATTGAACCAGTCAAACTCAAATTAAGTTAATTTGACAATTAGAACACTAAATAAAATATTTGAAAATTAGTAACGAAAGATATGTAATCTTAATAAATTTTAAAAATAAGCGATTATGGTTAAACATTCTTGCAGTTCGCCTTCATAAATATGATGAACGACTAAAAGTTTTGTTAAATTCGGTTAATAATATCTTAAAATAATCCTTTTTATAACAATTTATTTTAATATTAACGGCGATCTAGTTGTGGTCAAGATAAAATTAAGGAAAATTACACTCAGAGGCTTCTAAAATGTTTACCAAATCAGCAAAGCATGACACAATTCTAGAACTAAATCTTCTCAATTAAATAGTGATAAATTGTACAATGTTTCTCATAGTTTAGCACAGAGAAAATAATTTTGTTAGATTGACACTATGGGTAGTCTAACTAAGACTTTAACATTCTGATTTAATCAATCCAATTCAAGTTATGGGAATCCTAAAATTAAACGCTAATTTAACTTTAAATTTTAAAATAAAAACGATAATTGAAATAAATAGTGTTGACTTCAATATAAATTCAAATGTTAGATACAATTGTGATGTAGAACTAGTGGTTACTATACGTTAGATTTGATTAGTTATAAACTGTACAGATCTGTACGAATTTAAGTACTTTGGTAGATTAATTCATATTGAAAATACCGGAAAGAAATTCCGTATTTTGCATTTAAACTCTTTTAGACCTTTTGCAACTAAATTACTAGTAGTATGTTTGAAATGCTCATAACGTTTCCTAAAGGAATGACAATATCGTAATAAATGTATACGTATACGTACAAATCAATACTAAATATTTTATACAAGTTTATCACAGAGAAAATAATTTTGTTAGATTGACAGTATGGGTAGTCTAACTAAGACTTTAACATTCTGATTTAATCAATCCAATTCAAGTTATGGGAATCCTAAAATTAAACGCTAATTATAATGTTTTAAATCAACTAAAATTTTGATTACGCGATTCAACGGATACGAAAAAGTATTAAATTTGTATAAGCTCCAATTTAATTAAATCAAACCACTCTTAATGCTTAAAAGTGGAATGGGGCCCGTTGAGGACAAAATAGAGTGTGGGGGAAGCCACACCCACTTTTACCACGTGATCCCGCCCCTTTTTTGACAGGTTCCTTTACGGCGCCATTTGCAACCTCTTGATGGTATCTTCAATCTCTTAATGACGTATTTATAGTCTTCACTCACCTAATTAGAGCCCTTTTGGTTGTATTAAAAGCCTTTTTGGCAGTCCACACTCTGGAGGGTAGGTAACTGCGCACGCATACAGTGTTCTGATTGTAGGACCTAAGGCTAGGCAACCCCCCTCTCAGGTGAGGGTAGGCCACGCCTAATTCTAATTCTAATTGGTCCTTAGACCCCGTCCAGCCTCTGTGTCCTGATTGGAGGCCTAAGGTTCAAATCCCTCGACAAGCATAGAACAAGATATTATTGACGGATTCTGTCAAAGTTTAAACCAACATACTTAATTGCTGAGTGGCGTTGTATGTTTTATAACAAAAGCTATACCTACTATTTCTTCCGGGCCATGGAGATTCCAGTGTTTACGTAAGAATTGTGGATAAAGTGTCGTACGGACGTCAGGTAGTTAAAATAGAGTGCGCGAATCACATGACTCGAAGCGTTAGTACAAAGTTGTATAGACTGGCATCGAACGCTGCATACCCTTTGCAATCGAGAAGAATACTGACTTTAAAATAAGATCAAGTCACTGGATTGGGGCGTCTTGTAAAGGATGTAAGAACAGCAATAAGAAAAAACATAAATCAACCCGAATTTCTCAGAGAAGAATTGTCAAATGAACCATACCATGTTTTTGGAAACCATCATAAATACAGATACTACCTATATTATCTTTAGTTTTCTTTATCTAACAATAACTAATGGTATACGTGTTTCAGAAATGATTTTTACATACGAAAAACAGCAAACGAAGAGGACCTAACAGTTTTACACCAACCGCTGTGTTTAGAAATAAAGAAAGCATTACAGCCCCTGATAATTAAGGCAGATTACCTGTCTTACAATTCAACAACCAGTCAAGCTGAACGGTAAGTCTCTTCATGAATTGGAAGTTTCTCTATTATGATGTAGTTGTATAATTTTTCAGGTGTATGTCTTTAGTGCGTTGGAGGAAAAAGAATAGACTTCACTCGGAGATCCTCATATACCGCTAGAGTATACGCCGATAGTGTTTCCCACATGCACGGTCCTGGATAGCACACATGCATTGTCTGGAAAAGGACATGTTATTCAGAATATTAGTTCGAGAAAAGAAAAAGCAAATGCTTTACGACGAGTTAATACTTTAAAAAAGCCGCAGAAAAAAACTTTTTAAAGGTGTAGCACTAGATTTAGATTATGGCCCAGAGTTATGCTGGTAAACTGGCTTAGACCCGAGGATGGGGTGGAACCGCGCAATACTGTCAATGTCGTCTTGGGAGCTTATACAACCGCCAATGCTCGCCTGGTGCTGTACAGTTATCTGGAAAAACTCGCTGAACGAGTTTTGTACTTTGATACAGATCCTGTGGTTTTTACGCAAAGTCCCGGTGAGTGGGGTCGGTCATTTTCTTGGCGTTATGACCAATGAGGTGGAGACCTATGGAGTCGGTAGTAGAATCACGGAGTTCGTGAGTGGGGGTTCTAAGAATTATGCGTACAAGGTGTTCTCTACACGTAAAAGATTCCCAGGTGGTTAAATTCGACAAACTAAAGTTACTAGTGTTGGATGGCATCGAACCTGTGCATGCCCATATAGACCGTAAAATTCTTCGAAACCCTGCATACGAAGTTGTATCAAAGCCACAGATAGCAAGATTTACCAGGTGCTGCACAGTAAACGTCGTTGGAAGGAGGATGGTTATGAGATCCTTCCTTACAGTTACGTGGCTCGCCCATAGCTTTACGGTCTTGCCCCAATTTGAGTTTTGTACCTTTTCCCTTTTATTTATATTTTAATTTTGAATATATATATATATATATATATATATATATATATATATATATATATATATATATATATATATATATATATATATTAGATCATAATACACGATACCGGTGAAACTCTGTTATATATCTTTTACTAGTTTAACTGTTTTTACCGGTGTATGCAAAACTCGTCAATAATGACGCACGTTAATATAGATTGGTAGTACAAATGGATGGTGTGCGTGTGAGTGTGTGTGTGTGTGTGTGTGTGTGTGTGTGTGTGTGTGTGTGTGTGTGTGTGTGTGTGTGTGTGTGTGTGTGAGAGAGAGAGTGTGTGTAGTGTGTTGGTATCTGGGTGCGTGCGTGTGTGTGTGTGTGTGTGTGTGTGTGTGTGTGTGAGTGCGTGTATGTGTGTGTCTACGTGTAATCTTAACGTATCATTAGAAACACATTGTTTGTATGGATTTTTGTCTGCCCAATTACAGTATTCAGCAGGTTGCATGTTGAAAATTCAAGTGGTTTATTGGATCAGTACATCTCACTCAGGTCTTATTTAAAGGGGTGATAGAATACGTGAGTTTGAGTCGATTTAAGCAAACACACCTATATACCAAGTGTTACCGTTTTTGAGATAATGCCACTTTTAGTATTTCTTGATTTTACCGTTCTTTTCTGCAAATATCGAAGTGTACAAGAGTAGCAAGCCGTCTTATCGCAAACTTATACTAAGTTTTTTTATTCCTTATGAAGTGATTGTTCATATTCTTTTATCAGAAAAGACTAAAATGTCTTTGGTTCATGCCTAGAACTTCTTAAACATGAAAGTTTTAATTTGTAAAAAAGCAATCACTAAAATTCAAACGTGGATTTAGTCTAAAATCTTTCGTTAATTTTTTTTCCAATTTCAGTAAAACTTCCTTGGGCAATGGTCTTTAAGATAGCATGAATAGATTTACAAAAAAAATTTTACAAATTGGAAAAATTGAATTTAATTATCAAAGTACCCCCTAGGCGCATTCGCCAAAACGTAAAATAGCCCTTCATTATTTAGTTTAGATAGTTTAGAAAAAGCAGATTTTTAGAAAATGTCCGATTTATTAAAATATTAATAGTATTATTATTGGTGTTCAAAATGAGATCCACCGTTTCGAATACAATTTCGAGCCCGTTTTAGTGCTGCACGAGGCAAACATCATTTTGAACCACAGTTCTATCCCTTACTTTTAGTGGTACGATATTAAACATTTTGATAAGATATTTATACTATACTGATGTGTAATGGAAAGGATGCTGGTTTGCAGTATCTTTTTATCTCTTTCATAAATGAACAAAATGCTCGCATATTCTTCGTTAGAAAATGATGCCATAATAACTACAACTTGCTAAATAAATCATGGAGAGTCAAGTACAACACAAATGAATAATTGAAATTTTTGTCATTTTTGACAATAATGAATAGTCAATTCAATCATTATTAGTTCTAAAGGATTCGTAAGAAATAAATTAGGTAAATAATAAATAATTATACAAATAACATTCGTAAATTCTTGTCAAATTGTAGTTATTATGGCATCATTTTCTAACGAAGAATATGCGAGCATTTTGTTTATGTATGGAAAAGGTACCGGTAATGCATCGGAAGCTTAAAGGCTATATAAGGAAAGATATCCAGATAGGCGACTTCCTGATACCCGGGTATTTTCTAATGCATATCGCCGTGTACGCGAACATGGAAATTTGTCTCATCGTGAACCTGGAATTAATAGTTATCAGTACGCGGTCCATGTTGATGAGCACATTTTGGAAGTTTTTAATGCTGATCCCACAAGGAGTATCAGAGAGGTAGCGCAGCAACTAAACTTGTCTGTTTGGAAAGTTTGGACCGTTCTTAAAAATACGAACCAACATCCTTTCCATTACACATCAGTACAGGCTTTAGAAAACAGAGAGTGTAACAACCCATTCCGAGTTGTATTAAAATAAACCGTAATTTATGTTCTTCGTTCATTTAGTAGTAAATATAAGAAAAAAATGTTAATTAATGATTTGCAAGTATGTGGTAGGCAACTTAATTTGCATTTTGGTGTAACTTAAGTGTATATACTTTCCTAATGGTTTATACTCCCACTTTTTAAAGTATTTTTTCTGCTCACATTTTCGCGCAGACGTCATCATCCAACTTTCGAAGTATCCATTTTTTCATTTCCTGATGAATGTTGTGTTGTTTAGGAAGCTTTTTTTGGGTTTCCTAAATTTTGTGAAAAATGCCATTGATTTAATGGTAAGATATATTTTAACGCATTATACTAAAAATTAAAACATTTGCTCTTTGCAGACACTTTGATTGATACTTTTATTACGTTTACTTTTCTACTTTAATTACATTTTAATTACGAGTTTAATTCTATTTTTACGTACGCTTTCATTTTATGATTGCAATTTTTTATTTAAACTTTCAAGAAAATGCAATAAATGTTGGATTCAGAATTTCATGAAGAGAAATTTACAAGAAGTAAAATTCTATTTTGGTGGTTTACAACGTAAAGCATTGTTATTTCGAGATATTGCGTAATATTGGTGCAAAGATGACATCATCCTTGGTTTACATTTCCGTAATTGTTTAGATACCAGAGGTTATTAAAAAGTTTCTGTACAAAAATTTTTCCAGCAGGTATCTATGTTTAATGATTTTTTAGTAATTTAAGGCTACTTTTAAGGTATATTTTATATAACCCTAATTTATCTGTTAATAAACATAGTTTGTATATTTTTTATTTTTCACGTTTTGCTATAACTTTTATTGTAAACCTCGGTTTAGGTATTCCGAGCATAAGTAAAAAATAACTTGGCGTCTGAGATCATTTTTATTAGTGTTACATTGCTGTTTTTATTTTGATGTTAAGTGGAGATAACACAGCATAAATTTATGGTAATTAAGCAAATCAAAAGATTGAATCGGCCCATTTTAATCAACCGACTGAGTCAAAGGCATTATTTTTGGTGAACAGGTTGTATCTCGAGTTAGTTTAACGATTTGTTCGGAGAACATTTTTACACATATTTATTTATTATTAAATTTATTAAACTATTTTCACACATATTTATAAGATCCTCTACAGAGGTTGAAATTTTGTCGATTTCCTTTAAACGCAGACATCGAAGATGGATTCTTTTTGAAAAGTATACTGTGGACAGGCGAATCACAATTTACAAGGGAGGGAATTACTAATTTCCATAATTTGCATTTCTGGGCAAACAGTCATGAAAATCCCCATATGAAAAAACCATCACGGTTTTAGTACAAATTTAGTGTGAACGTTTGGGCAGGGATTATTGGCAAAACATTAGTTGGACTTTTCTTTTTACTCAACACTTTAAATGGTCAGAATGATTTGCAGTTTTTAAGAGATAATCTTATCGATATTTTGAATGACGTACCACTAATTGTAAGGGATAGCATTGTGTTTCAAAGCGATGGATGCCCCGCGCACAATACCGTAGCAGTAAGGGAATGTTTGGAACAGAATTTCCCTAATCGTTGGATAGCAAGAAATGGTTCAATATTATGGCCACCTAGGTCACCTGACCTAACCCCCGTTGATTACTATGTTTGGGAAAGAGCAAAACAATTAGTTTACAAAGTCGAAATTCTTAATCGGGAACACTTAATCGAAAGAATAAACGACGCTTTCATTCAAATGAAGAGAGATTAAGTATTACAACGAGGGAAATAAGAAAACGGGCTCGAAATTGTATTAGAAACGGTGGATCTCATTTTGAACACCAATAATAATACTATTAATGTTTTAAAAAATGGGACATTTTCGAAAAATCTGCTTTTTTAAACTATCTAAACTAAATAATGAAGGGCTATTTTACGTTTTGGCGAATGTGCCTAGGAGGTACTTTGGTAATTAAATTCAATTTTTCCAAGTTGTAAAATTTTTTTTGTAAATCTATTCATACTATCTTGAACTGTATGAATTGTATTAACTCAACCTGTTAGTGTGGCAAGCGGTGAGAAATCGTTCACTAAGCTGAAGTTAAAACTTATTTGAGAACCAGTATGGCACAAGAGAGGTTGGTCAACCGGTTATTAATAGCAATTGAGAATGATATGTGTGCTGAATTAGACGTTAACAATATTGTATCTACTTTTGTAAATTTTAAATCTAGAAAAGTAAAATTTTAATAAACTTTGAACTGCAGTTGAATTTTTTAATTATAAGGACTTCCTCGTGTTTGTATTTATATCCACTAAGCAAAAAATTGTAAAAACAGGATGGATTCACAAGTGCGCCAAATTTGTGTTTACAGGCAAGCGCTAAATGTAGTAACGTCGGCGCTGTTTGGCGATCTAATTAAGACGTTTCGACGTCATTTGTTAAAGAACATACTTGAGATTGATTTATTTAATTTTGCGTGTCCAACTAAAACCTGTCATTTTGATATTGACAATTGAAATATCATCATAATTCACACTCTATTTTTTACGTCCATGATTCCTGCCATACTCTTCCATTTTTGTTGCATATTATTGGTCTTATCGTTTAGATTTTGTAAATTTTTCAATTTAACACTTTATTCAGGATTATCCTCAAATTATATTTAAAAGTTTGCATTTAAATTTTCTCAATTAATCTGCGATAATAATAAAAACGAAATATATTTAAAAGGGAACTAATTTGTAACCATAGAACTTTAAGAGTAACACGATTAAATAAAAATCAATAATTTGTATAAGGTATGGTACATTCCAATAACAATAACATAAAAGTAATCAGCTTATTTCAGTCAGCTTAAAGTTTTAATCCCAACAAATGTTTAATCTAAATCTCTTAAGTAGTAGTCCTATTGTGTGTAATCTTTTATGGCGTATTTTATTTCACTGTTAGAATGCCCATCCTAGCGTTATTAAAAAGTTATGCGGTAAAACAATATGGACAAAACTATCACGTAAACGAGTCGATGAACTTAATCTACCTTAAAACATTTATATTCTTTGCAGCTTCTTTAATTCAATTACTTTAATAATCAATCTGTTTTTTTAAATTTAATTAAGCATGATTGTACTTTTTATTTCTGGTTCAACTCAAGGGACATGGGTTTCACATTTTAAAGTAAGACTATTTAATAACAGGCTCTTCCGATTTACCCTCCAACAAATTCGATTTTATTACATCAACATTTTGAACTGAATTATATAATCTACCAATTTATCTAGATTAGTTCAAAATCAGTTCTGTCAAATTGTACCTAACATTTTATACGTGTCAATTCGTTTTACTTAAAAATGTCGGATCTCGATGATGGTCTATGAAGCTTTTATTTACTTAACCAGAATGCTTGAGTGTGAAATAGCTAAGGTGCGTTCGTTTTGCAGTTATTTAATCAGTTCAAAGGGAAGTCATGCAAATCACTTGGGTTAGTAAATCGAAACCTAGGATTGCGTAAAGTTTAGAAAATCATTACGTATTTTCTAAATATTACCAATACTTTAAATTAAACCACAATAACTTCAAGCCCAACTCTAAATTCCAAACCGATATAAAACGATTAACAGAGTATGTCCGATATTGTTAGAAAACATAAGTTTGCTTGAATAAATGTAAATTCTTCATTCTCTAATTTCCTAAACATGCATAACCGTAATTTTAATTGAAAATTAAGACAGAAATGTTTTCCTATTATTGTAAATTCAGAAAACGTTCAAAATGCTTTCATAACTAACATAAATTTTATTAAAGATCAAATTCTGATGTTAAAGTTTGAAATAGAAAATTAAGCATTAAAAATTGACCAAATAATTAAAATATTTTTGTGTAATTAAGAGCAGAGAGACGACTAAATTATTTAATTAGGTATGCGTTTAAATATAATTTGTAATTTTGAAAATGTCAACGGAAATATCAACATCGCTCACATTCTATTCTTTTTACGTCCATATTTCTTGATATAATCTTTCTTGTTACTGGTTTAGTCGTTTACTTCCGTTGCTGCTTTGTTACCTTTTTATAAATGTATGCATTTTTCCGTTTATTCTAAATCTTCTTCTCTCCGGACGTGAATGTCGTGCTGTTTGTTACCAATATAAGGCAAATAACATTACAGTACTCGTTTTTGTTACGTTTTTTTTTACTCATCGTTACTAAGCTAATAATTACAATGAATTCTAATTTTTTTGATGGAAAAAGGATCAATGTAAATGCCTATTTACACAGAAATCAATTATTAGCTGCATTTGTTTATTAGATTCAAGCTTTATAAAGATTGTTATAGATGGATGCATATTTTGATATTGTTACGGTAAAAATGGTCATTAGGACAAGGTAAACGATAAACCTGGTTTTTGCACGGCTAGCTCGGCGTACGGGTGAGGGTCTATTGGGACAAAGCAGTCTCATCTCCGTAGTTTACGTTTCTACCAAAGTCAAAATCGGGAAAATGACACAATAGGTTCCGGTAGGCGCCAGGATATTCAAAAGGAACACACCAAGGTGTTTTAAAATGCGAATAAAACGACGGTACGCAGTGGTCCGAATACCCAGCTTACCACGTCGTAACTCACGTTCCGCGATACTGCTTCACCTGTAAAGGCTTCAAAAACTGCACCATATCTGATCAACTTACCACCGTGCAGCAATATTCAAATTCAATACAAATCTCTAATGTTCCCCTTACGTTAAATTACTCCCTTAAACTAATCAAAATAACCCACACTAAACTGACTTCAATTCGGTTACAGCTCTTTTCTAAATTTGAAATTTAAGTTACGTTAATTTAATTTGCCCATCAAACAAAAAAAAAAATCAACACTCCAACTTTTCTCAAATAAAACGCGGCGACGCTTTACTATTCGAGCAATAAATCATCACCCTATGTCCAGGCTTAATATTAAAATAATTACTCCAAAATAGTAACTAAGTTAGACATATATTAAATCAAAATCAATAAATAAAACAATTAAAATGTAAACAGGTCAATTTGAACATCAAGGTAATCGTATCTTCTTAATTTTTACCTCATTGAATTCTGGCCAGTAGCAAAACTATCTTAAACTAAATTGTATTCAAAGAAATTCTATAAATTTGGCTTACTCCACCGTAAATCATATATATATATATATATATATATATATATATATATATATATATATATATATATTTTATAATTTTAATGAAGGTAAGATTTTATTTACCTCCCATAAAATATTAATGGTATAAAAAAACAAAACACCTTAAATAGCTACTAAATAGACAAAAAAACTGTCCGAAAACGTTAACAAAATGACACAATAAATTCCACAAAAAAATAAATTAATTACTTCCAACAGGTTCCTTCGTTAACAACATTAATAAAAACACAATCAAATGTTATTCTTTTAAGTCGCAAGATCAACAAACAAAATATAAATTACATTACCTAGGTCACACAGGCAAATAGGCGATAAACGATGGTCGGATACGACTCGTAGTCCACTGGTTCGATGACACGAAGCTCCCCAGGTCTCTACCACGCATTCAACTTGCTTTTCAACATAATGCCTCGTAACTTATTGAAGCAAAACTAAATCACTTTAATAATTTCTTTTAATTGAGGTTGTTAAAGTTCGACAAACAAAATAAAACACTCAACAAATCGTTTTGCACAGTTTACGTTAATAGGTTCAATTACGAACAGAACAATCCTAAAGGTTGTGTGTGTGTGGGCGATCGTTCACTGCGTACACTTAAATTTTAGGAAAGGGTTCTTTAATTATATCTCGTTACTAACAAAAATTCAATAGTCCTCAGGTTCCACAAAAACACGAACCAAATTTCTATCATAAACCACTCGAAGATGCCGTTCTTCTCCACTAAACTAAATTAATGGCGAGCCCGGTTGAAATGTTACTTCACAAAAAATCCCAAACTTGGTTATAATCGACTATTCTTTCAAGTCCTCAACACTACTCCTTAACTTTCACTAGGAGCTCGCACAATGATGAAACCCCAATTCCGATAATTCGACGACTTAACACGCACGACTTTACGCTTCAAAAGCTTAAGACAGAGTTTCTCTCATTCAAAGTTACTTTCTCGCCATCTTAAAAAAACGTTCCCCTCCATACAGATTCATTCAAACAAACCAATCAACCACTTTAATTTTAAAATTTTTTAAAATTTACGATTATCTCGACTTCAGGCGAAGAAACTGCAATTTTTTTCCTTCGGCACGATACAGAAATGTTATTGCAAAGGTACAACCAATCGCCCACCCATATTACTTACACGGATGAAAACCAACATTCCGACTCTCCAGCTGTTCCTCTACACGAATGCGACAGTACGGCACCAATGCGATAACAACACTTCTTTATACTGAAACTAGGTAACAAAACTAAACGAATTTGTCTCAATAAAACTTTACATATGATTCGGGCAATAAACTGAAGATTACTCAAAATTCCAAAAAAAAAAAAACTACACTGACCTTTCTTAATGAAAATTACGTAACTAGACAAAAAAAATATAGAATCTAACTAAGTGAATAAAATTACAAAAATTACCAATATACAGGGTGTTCAAAATACCCTGACATACTAACAATTTGGTTGGTGTAATGGTTTGAAATCAATTAGAAATGCATATTTTTGTAAGTTAGCACAATTTGATAATCAATATTTTTTACAGATCCGAATTTGAAGTGAGCCACCCTAAATATCGATCAAGTTTACACAGACGTAACTTTTTTATTTATTGATGAATTTTAGCGATTTTTGAATTATTTTTTTCTAAATTATTCAGATTCAAATGTCAGTTTAAAAATACTTACATTTTTTACATACGCTGCCTCTACAGGGTGATATACGTGAGCAGGTTTTTTTAACTTTTTGCAGTGGAGTGCCTCGGCATTATTGAACACCCTGTATATTTAATTTTTAGTATAGTAGCTACCTATATTTCTCATCATCATTCCAGTTTTTGAATTTTAACTCTATCTTTTATAGATCAAGAGATAAATTGAAAAAAAATTGTATTGACACTTTAATAACAATCGAATACGATGCACCACAAAACATCTAAAAACATAATCATGACATCAATTATCTAAACGTACTACGCGCAATCTGAAATAGAATGGGTTTAACGACTCATGAACCAAAAAATTTTTTTTATTTATGGTAGGGTTCAAAACATTCTACACACAGGGTTACATCGCATTTTGAACAAAAAGTCAAAGATTTTTTCTGGCAATTTGGAAATTGGAATCTACGCTGTTTTTCCCTCCGTCTTATCCAATAGCTGTTTCCACCATACCGAACATCAGGCACTACGCCATGCACGTTGTGTTTCCGATGGCTAGAATGGCCTTGTTTTAAATAAAATGTGGCAACACTTCTTCGGAAATCTAAACAAGATAAAGAACCTGGCCCGTGAATTTTTCTGTACAAAATCCATGCATTTGTTATGGACATGTCGATCATTCTTGTAATTAACGACCAGTACCATTTCTTGCCTCTAATCCCAATAGCATATTTGCCAACTATCCAGTCATGATGATCAACACCTCCCATATATTGTTTGTACATTTTGATAACATTAGGTTGGGGGACATGACTAGTCTTGCAAGTCCTCAACGCTACTCCCTTAACTTTCACTAGGAGCTCGCACAATGATGAAACCCCAATTCCGATAATTCGACGACTTCCCAACACGCACGACTTTACGCTTCAAAAGCTTAAGACAGAGTCCCTCTCATTCAAAATTACTTTCTCGCCATCTTAAAAAAACGTTCCCCTCCATACAGATTCATTCAAACAAACCAATCAACCACTTTAATTTTAAAATTTCTACCCCCTTAAATTTACGATGCTATCTCGACTTTAGGCGAAGAAACTGCAATGTTTGCACTTTCCTTCGACACGATACAAAAATGTTATTGCAAAGGTACAACCAATCGCCCACCCATATTATTTACACGGATGAAAACCAACATTCCGACTCTCCAGCTGTTTCTCTACACGAATGCGGCAGTACGGCACAAATGCGATAACAACACTTCTTTATACTGAAACTAGGTAACAAAACTAAACGAATTTATCTCAATAAAACTTTACATATGATTCGGGCAATAAACTGAAGATTGTACGCAAAATTCCAAAAAAAAAACTACACTGACTTTTCTTAATGAAAATTACGTAACTACACAAAAAAAATATATAGAATCTAAGTGAATAAAATTACACACAAAATTACCCAATGCGTATACAGGGTGTTCAAAATACCCTGACAATATATTATTTACATATTATAAGTTTTAGGATAATGGTGCCATTTACTTGATTTAAATCTTTTTTAGACTTTATTTTAACGGGAGTACTATGTTTCAATTGTGGATTAGGTCTTTAATAATGAGCAAAATAGTGGCAAATACGTGCTTTTATCAATCAACAACAATGAATTGACCAAGCTTAGCTCAGAGAGGATAATTTAGTAAGATCGACACAAAACACGATACACTTACTTCAGATAGTATGGTGTTCTATGGATTGTCAAAATAAAAGATTTATGAAAATGTAAACTTGCACCATTATTACACATAATAAAATACTTATTTTTTTTTTTTGGTTTTTTTAATGGTGTATTTTAAATTATACAATCTAAACGTTTCGATAAAACTTACAGTTATCTTCGTCAGTAGTAATATCAAAGAGTATCTACAAATTTGTAGATTTGGTAATATCCATTAAAATTGTTTCAACACCTTTAACAATTTTAATAGAAATTACTACTGACGAAGATAACGTGTAAGTGTTATCGAAAAATTTAGATTGGTTAAAATACACCATTAAAAAACCCAAAAAAGATATGTATTTTATTATGTGTAATAATGGTGAAAGTTTACATTTTCATAAATCTTTTGTTTTGACAATCCATAGAACACCATAATATATGAAGTAAGTATATCGTGTTTTGTGTCGATCGTACTAAATTATCCTCTCTGAGCTAAGCTCGGTCAATACATATTTTGCTCATTATTAAAAACCTAATCCACGATTGAAACATAATACTACCGTTAAAATAAAGCCTAAAAAAGATTTAAAGTATTTTAAAATAAAAGATTGCTTAATTTTACCAGTTGCTCGTTTAAATTACTTAACTCATAACTTCTATATTTTCCGTTTCATACAAGCTAGATTAATACAATTTGGGATAGGGTAATAGTTTAGTTGTGTGCATATTTTAAAATGATTCACGTGTATACAGGTTGTTTATTTAAAGAAAACCAAACTATAATTAAAAAAATTTAAATGGAACACCCTGTATATTATTACTTTTTTGAATTCTACACATTGTTACTAACAAATTCGTAATATATTTTCCTATCCCTAAATATAGCCGTTTTTGAGTTATGTCGATTTTTATAAAAAAATTGAAATTACAGAGATAGCTTTGAAAATGTACCTCCTTAACCGTTGAAAAACAAAAGTTATCTAATTTATATCAGAACAAGTACACGGATAGAGCTTTCTTATAATGCAAAGAAAATGTCATAATTACATACAGGGTGTTTACAATTGAGTTGCCAATCAGACATTATTCCAACTAGTAAAAGTTTACTTTTTCAAATACAACACCCTGTATATTATTCCGTTTTTGGTTTCTACATATTAACCCTTATCAATTCTATATAAAATTTCCTATCTCTGAATATAGCCGTTTCCGAATTATTTTCAATTTTTCAAAATGTATAAGATTATTGGAACATTTTTTTAAATCCATGGCCTCGTATAAATAGAAAAAAAAACAGTGCAAAACAATTGTATTGCAAATTAAAAAACGCAACAGAAACTAATACACTATAATTATTAAAATTATTTCTAAAAATACAAAACTAATAAAATAAACAAAATAATAATAAAACGCTAATCATTAGCGATAATGATTTATAATAATTGTTCAAAATGTTATCCGTTTTCTCGGGTGCAGACCTGAAGTCGATCTTTAAAAGATTGTTCAACTCTACGCAACAACTCAGGAGTAATGCTATGAAAAGCCTGTGTTATACGATTACGCATATCTTCGGCAGTGGTTGGTGGTTCCCTATAGACAATACTTTTTATGTATCCCCATAAAAAAAATCTATTCTTGTCAGATCAGGGGCCACCTCACATGTCCATTTCGCCAAATCCATTTATTTGGAAAGACTCTATTGAGATAATCTCTTACATCTGCAGAGTAGTGAGCAGGAGCGCCATCATGTTGATACCACATTGTGGCTCTAATATCAAGAGTAATATTTTCTAATAAGCCCGGTAAATCGTTACACA
The DNA here is from genome assembly GCA_036346205.1 of Vesta saturnalis. NCBI lineage: Eukaryota > Metazoa > Arthropoda > Insecta > Coleoptera > Lampyridae > Vesta > Vesta saturnalis. Next base: position 70,104 of record JARFJB010000976.1, read on the forward strand.
AAAAGTTAAGGTACTTCTCACCATTCAAGTGTCCACCAAAAAAGAATGGACCGATGACATAATCCCCAACGATGGCACCCCAGACACTTAAAGAGCACTTATGTCGATTATCAACTTGTCTTAATAAATGTGGATTTTCTGAGGAATAATAATGAAAATTAGGTGTATTAACAAATCCATTCTTATGAAATGTTGATTTATCTGTCCATAAAATATTATAAAAAAAAATTGGGTTTTGCGTAATTTTTTCTCTGGCCCAGTTACAAAATCTTACTCGATGATCGAAGTCTGCATCGCTCAATTCTTAGTGTAACTGAATATGATAGGGATGTAAGCGATTCTTCTTTAAAAGACGGCTCGCTTATACCAACTATTTCACTTATGTCCTTCTGGTTTTTGTGATGATCCTCTTCGATGGCGAGAAGAACCCTCAATTCACTATCTTCATTTGTAAAAGGTTTAACACGTTCATGTTTGGAGTAATTGGCACATGAAGTTGCAATAAATCTACTCATAACGTTCTGAAACGATCTTGCGTTAGGATGTCTTCTATCTGAATATCTTTCAGCATAAATTCTGCTGCCCAATAAACATTTTCTTTCTGCAGCACCCAACACGAATATCATATAAACTAACTCATTTTGTGTAAAATTTATTTTATAAAAATCTTGATTACTAACAATAACACTCGTAAATCGTTAACTACAGTTTTATTTTTTACGTCAAACATTCAATTTTTATCAGAAGCAGACTTGATTTTAGAATTTTACTTGAAATTGAAGTAAATATTTGTCAAATTCTTGTTAACATGCAATTCCTCCATTACAAAAATTGTAATTAGTCTTCTATCATAATATATTGGTCTCAATACTCTCAATAATCTTATACATTTTGAAAAATTGAAAATAATTCGGAAACGGCTATATTTAGGGATAGGGAGTTATATGGCGAACTGATAAGGGTTAATATGTAGAAACCAAAAATGTAATAATATATAGGGTGTTTTATTTGAAAAAGTACACTTTTACTAGTTCGAATAATGGTTGATTGGCAAGTCAATTATAAGCACCCTGTATGCAATTATGCCATTTTCTTCACGTTAACAGGAAGCTCTATCTGTGTACTTATTCTCATATAAATTAGATAACTTATATTTTTCAACAGTTAAGGAGGTACATTTTCATAGCAAACTCTGTAATTTAAATTTTTTTAGAAAAATCGAAATAACTCAAAAACGGCTATATTTAGGGATAGGATATTGCGAATTTGTTAGGAACAATGTGTAGAATTCAAAAAAGTAATAACATACAGGGTGTTCATTTACATTTTTTTATAATAATTTGGTCCTCTTTAAATAAACAACCTGCATTCGCGTGAATAATTTTAAAATATGCATACAACTAAACTATGACTGCATTCCAAATTTTATTAATAGTGCGCGGATTTTATGCATTATAAAATGCCAAAATATGTGCATATACATGCACTTAAAAATTGTAAAATATGCAGAAAATATGCATTATTTTTTCGAAATATGCAAAATAAACTACCAATAAGAAATGTAATTTTTACATCTTTAATAAAAAAACATTTAATATATAATATGCAAAACACTTTTACAAGAAAGTATTTACATAAAAAATTGAAACTATTGGTTAAAAAATAATACATAATTAACATAATACGTATTAATAATAATATAATATACTTACCATATGAACAAAAATTATTTACATAAAGGGTGGCTTTGGAATTCTAAACGTACGTTGCATGATTGATTCAAATCAAAACGGACATTTAATTGACATGTAGAACCAACAACAAGCTGAACCTATCAAAGACAGTGATTTTGTTTACCGTGGCCACCCCTTATCTAAATAATTTGTCTTCATATGGTATTATAAATTATAGGTACTTAATACTCCTATGCTTTATTGCGTTGATTTGCAAAACAATTCATAATTATATGCTTTTCTATATTTTCTGGTAGAAAATTTTGACGTCTATCAGAAAGTATATATTTATAGGTGGAAAAACTTCTTTCCACGTCTACAGACGTTATAGGTGCATTTTTTAATGCGGTTAATATGGACAAATCTAATTGTACATCCAGATCTTCCCGATTTTCGTCCAGAGTCAAAATTTTGTTAATTTTAGTTAACAGCTAATAACCACTATTCTTTTGTAAAATTTCTTTAAATTTATTTGAAATAATTTTGCCAGTATTTTTTGAATATTATTTACTAGTTATATCGATGCGTTAAGTGGCAATTCTTCCGTTTCCAATTTACAAATAGTCCCGCTTACAAAATAATAATGTGCTTTTATAAATGCTAATTGATTGCGCAGTTTTGATTTCTTTAAAACCGATTGCCCTTTATTGATACAAGCACTTGAATTATCAGACAAATCTAAAATTAATTCCTTAATTTTTTCCAAATTTTCTGGATAAAAAAGAGCAGCATTTAGCCACGTTCCCCAACGCGTAATTACAGGTTCTGGTGGTAGAGAAATGTTAGGTAGTTTTTCTCTGTACTCGTGTCGGCGCCTTTACAAACACTTTCTTTACGCTACTTATTAAACTATTTACTAAAGGAAATTCATTTCGAATTGCTTCGGCTACTCTATTTATACCATGACCCAAACATGTTACGTGAATTAAATTTTCGTATAATACCTTCAATTGTTGGCCAGCCTTTACCATATATGGCGCGGCATCAGAAAGCATCAAAACAATTTTATCTGTTGGAACAATATCGGGAACAAAAAACTGCATGAAAGTCTCATTTACAAATCTAACTATAGTTGCATTATTGGTTTTATCAAGTACTTTACAAGAAATCAAATATGATTTGGCAGGTTGTTCTTCGCTTAAATAACCTAACATTAAATTTGCAACATAACGTCCACGACAATCTGTAGTTTCATCTACTATGAAATAAATATATTTATTTTTAACAATTTCTTTTATATGCAGCATGGTTTCAAGATATACCCCATTAACATAATTTTTTCTAAGTGTGCTTTCATCTGGCACTTGCTTGTTACTAATTTTTTCTAAAAAATATCTAAAAGTATGGTTTTGAAGCTTTTTTAAGGGAATGTTAGCCTTAACTAGAGCACTGCATAATTCAAAATTGAATTCTTCTTGGTCGTTTCTTTTGGATGTTTCACCACGTAAAGATTCTCGCACAAATGTTTGAGAGAGCTTGGTTTTCTTCTGTGTTTCTAATTTTCCCTTATGCAGAGCGGTCTCAATGTGTTGCGTAATTTGAGATTTTCGTTCGCATGCGATCTAAACCAATATTCCCAATTTAACAATAAATCAAAACATAATTGATTAGGTTTCATCGTTGTATTTTAAATATTTCCCGCGTTGTCTTATAAAACGATGCATTTAAATACAACGTTTGAATAGAAAACTAATACCTGCTCTGTATTCACTAAGGCCTCGTTCATTGTGGTCAGTGTTTAAAAATATTTTAGAACAGTATTCTGAATTGTCACTTACCGCTTTTCCACATGCTGTACAAAACACCTTTTCACCGTCCAT